>CAEGAF010158843.1:0-57318 GCA_903067075.1 Micropoecilia bifurca
CAGCTGGAGATAGGCACCAGCAACTCTCGACCCCATTAAGGGATAAAGGGTGTAAGAAAATGGATGGATGGATGGATGGATGGATGTATTGTTTCGTATGCTACTCAGAAAATACTGTTATTCCAATATCAAACTTTCAGTTCTATTCTTTGAAATATTATTAATTTTTCTAGTTTGAAAGCTAAAGAGCTTGAATTTTTAAAGTGGCTATGAACAGATAACTCAAGAAAGACCGACAGTCGGGCATGAATCCCCATGTGTTGCAGTTTCTTTTACTGAGAAAGAACTTTTAAAAAGTTAAACGGGGGGAAAAAAAACAAAAAAAAAAAACAACAGAGCTCTTCCTCTCCGACTGTCCGCTCGTCTGCACCTCTGTGTCTCTTGATAGCAGAAGCCAGAGTGAGGGAGACAAAAGGCAGTTTGAGTATTAATTCAGCAATCACTTCTTCTTTCAAGATCCTTTCACATGCAAAGCAGCGGCGCGCGCGCCGGGCAGAAGGGGACGCCAACAATTACTGGCTCACAGTCAGGCACCTGTCGGAGAGTCACTCTTCACTCTGATTGACAAATGAAAGAGCTGAAATAGCCTTCATTTAAAATGGCCACTTGCCAGAACAGGGGGATCATCTTCAATATCTTTTCTCAGATGGGAAATGGAAGAAAAAAAAGATGAGTGTGCATGGGAAATTGAGCTAACAATTCAGTACTTTACAAAGGCCGTTTAGGCTAAATGCAAAGAATACCCAGACGCACTGCGGAGCCTTTAAAGCTGGAATTCAATAGAAAGTAGAGATAGAGCTCAAGCCTTTTGGCAGTGGTGGTGTGGGAGTTGGTACTGCATTTCACTGTTCTTCCCACTCAGGTTAAAAAGTTTAATACCAGAATAAGTACTCCCTGAATCAACGAGAGGTAAACCCAGTGACACAAACAAGCAATGATTAGTGAAAGCTAACTTGTCTTTAGGAAGGACACTCAAAAAGTAAATGTGAAAGTCTGTAAAATAAACTTGTATTTTCATGTTAAGTGCACAAAATTTGCAGAATCCAGACAAACTGTTGAGATGAAGGACTTTAAAGATGCTCATCTCATGTGAACCCAAATGGCATTGCTACCATGTGTTCAAGGAGCAACACAACACCGTTTGAAATGGTTTCTTTTCATTACAAATGGTAATTAAATGTACAACTCCTAAAGGGCATGGTTCAACCCTTTGAGTATAGCAGCAAAGTACTCTAAAGCTGTATTAATATTCATTGCAGGTAAAAGAGGAGACAAGTTAGACTTGAATAAGATTAAACAAGGCTTATAAACCAGAAGCGACGTCACACGCTGTTTGTTTTTATAGAGAGCAGACAGATCTGACTTCGTTTCAAAACAGCTTCCTTTCAAAACACATTTTCACAAATGCAGTTTTTTATTAACTAAAGACCCAATTAAAATCACATGTGGATAAGTTTGGTCAGACATTAAGTTATTAAAAAACATGCCGCACCTTCATCCTCCAACCAATTCAAGTCGTCTCTTCGTCTTTTCTGACAGTGTCGATCATGTGACTCATGCGATTTGAAAAAAAAAAAAGAGTTTCCATTGCAGTTTTGCAAAATACATTTATTACAACCAAAAAACCACTTCATCATAAAACAATTTTCTCAAAAAACTTGCTTCTTTGAAATTGACCTCTTTCCATCAAGCAAATGTATTTATTTTCGTAATTCCACTGAGGTGAATGCAGCTAATGTTACATAGCTAATGTTACAAATTCAGCAGTTAGGCTAAATTTCAAAACATGGATGACATGATCACATTTTCAGCTGACCTTAGCATATTAAAATAGGCTGCAGCACAATGAGAGTGTTCAGCACAATTAGTACAATAAGTAATAATGACATTACTAACTGTAAGACATCAGTCTGTGTGTTATAGATTTAGTAAACCTTGTGTAAAACAGCAAGGTTGCTGAAAATATCTGCTGCTTCTTGTTGGCAAAAAGGATAAAAGAAAATACAATTTCCTTTCTAGGAGCTTCTTAAAACTATGTTTTAAAAAAAATCACATCCCTTACAAAATAGTCTAAGGGTGAAATGACTGATCTAATTAATTGCTATGAACTGGTTACTGAAAATATCATTGACTAAATCAATTAATAATTAACTGAATTATACAGACTGAAAAAAGGCCAAAACAAGGTCAGATCAAAATACTCACAGCAGTATATTTATCTTTTACATAATAACCGAAATAGTAATCAATTACTAAAATAGCTGTTACCTTAAGTCTTAGTTGAGTCGTCTTTCTTCAAGAACAACTTCTGCACTGAAGAGAGTTCTCAGCAGAGCAAAAAGTAATTTGTATGTTTTGTCTACTGATTGACCAACCCAGTTGAAGTATTAAATCATAATATTAAATGTTAAGCTTGTCTACTAAATATAATTCTAATATTTGGGATAAACAGCAGAAAAAAGGCTAAACAAAAAAACATCAAAAGTCTTTGCAAACTTGAGAAAATGAAAAAGAATGACATACTGACATGAAGTGATCTAAACACATAAAACAAATAATACTTATTACAACAAAAGGGAATAAGTCATCCTGTTGTTTTCCGTCGATACAGGTAGCCAGAGAAGAGGACACAGGTATCCAAATAAAAAGTAGCGCAGTGTGTGAGAGCACAAACAGCTACAGGGGAGTGTGGCGTGCTGCTGCAGGAGCACAAACAGCTTCTTTAATAGAGAGAGGGATGTGAGGAGAAATTCATTTGCGAGATGACACTCTCTCACAGCCCCAAAGCACAAGCCCCATGAGAGGCCTGCTGTGGCTCAAAGGATGGGGGATGGATGTGTGTGCGTGCGTGTGTGTGCTTGTATGCATGAAGGCCATACTGGGGAATGGGGTGAAGAGATGCAGAGGTGTCGTGTGTCGTGTCTATATGGAAATGATTTAACCCTGCTGCATGCACAGCTCGTCATCGAACACCAGAATACAAGTTTACATACATCGATGCTGCTGGCAGGAACAATGAGCTATGGCAGAATTCTATCTGGAAAGAATGTGCACCATTACACCGCCGTCACACTCACAAACATCCTGCTGCTCATGTTTTCACCATGACAGCAGCGCTACAAATTACAAGTTTATGTGTTGTTTATTGGTTCAACTGCAACAAAATGTATGTAAGAGATACTACAAATAAACAAAGGACAATAATGTTACTAAATTTTATGCTATGCTAATCAAATGCTTTGTTTGCACTGAGGAAGATCCACTCACCTCTGCATGCCGAATGTTTGAAATGGATGCGACAGTATGGCTGCCTGACCTATTATCTGATTAATTCACCCAATAATTACATCAGTTTTATGTCATGTCAATTTTGGGGGGTATTACATGACCAGATGGAAACATCTCACAATAAATTTTATATGTGTTGATTTTATATGAATCAACACATACAAAAATATGCCACATACAAAAGAGGTGGACATCATTAGTCACAGATATACTTTGTACAAAGAGAAGGAGTTTGCTTTACGAAAAATGCTTAATTTTTCTCAACATACAAAAAAACACACGATTATAAAACAATTAATTATAATTTTCAATTATTTTCTGTCATGCCCCCCTTTGGGAAAGAATTATTTTTCACCTCCATCCCCCAAACTCAAATAAAAAAAACTGGATCCATTTCACTATTTACCTGTTTCTTGCATCACCATTGAGGATACACTCACCTGACAATCAAAACAGCCTAATATTACGAATATTTATTGGTTTTAGTCATAAAACTAATTTTAAGTTCAGTTTATTAACTCAGTTTGTATTATTTAATCAGGACTGCTCAACCTCAAAAAGAGAAAGAAAATTCTGAAAATTTTTAGATTAAATACCTCAGCATTCAAAAGTTTTTTTAACTCTAAAGATTGGTTACTTGTGTGCTACATCAACACTTTTTGTACTAAACTTTCAGGAGTACCACTAGTATTTTGGCTTATCAAAAGAGGTAAAAAGTGAATGACATTTAACTTTCCCAGGAAAACCAAGGAGATGCAGGATTCATTGGATTTCCTGATCTTATTTTGCCTCTGGCTCCTTCACGGTTTCTTTTTCATTTTCACAAATTTCCCCATCTCTCCTCCTCTGTCAGTTCTATATGCCGGTGTGCCTGTTAGGGTGTACCAATATAAATATCAATACCATCAATACCAAAGCGACTATTGGTATGAGTTCCAGACTAGTGTGATCATATCGCTCCTTTTGTTCGCATTTTCTCTTCTATATATCCAGCAAATTATTGGAATTTCTTCAGAGATCATGCCAGTGCATACACAGAAACAGAAATACCAAATATGAAGAGCTTACATTTTTTAATTTGAGAGCAGGATTTCATACCTTTTGTAATATTTGCACACTTTTAATTGGCCAAAATGTTTGTCCTGCATTTTATCATAATTAACTAACTGAAGTCGAATCACCAAATTATTAAAGAAACTTTAAAAATTTCAAGAAACTTTATTAGCATCGGCCTCAGTGATATTACTGCTGTATTTATCAGATTGATGTCAAAATTCCCAACATCTCACTCTCCTACTTCAAAGCTCACAAAACAACAACACCTGTGCCACTTCCAAAACTTATGGTCACAACTTTAAATCACTCTAGTTTTAAATTAACTAATGCAGCTAAAATTCAAGGTGAGATCACACAACACACATGAAAAAATATGGCCTAATACAGGAAATGGAGAAATGTAGACCAGGACATTTATTTCCACCTTGAATATGTGTACATTTGCCTTGAATAAATTCTACTCTGACTTTATGTAAAGACAACATCAAAACCCTCTAAAGACACAAAATGGGACATAATCAACATTAAAAAAGCCGGAGTAAACGCCCAGATTTCCTGGAGCAGATTTTGCATCATTAAATGAGAGCCTGAGGGTGGTGTGTGATGAGGGAACAGTAGCTAGTACTGCGCTCTGTAATTAAATGATGGCTGAGCAGAGCAAGAGACTGGGAGATGATAAGCACTGGGCTCTGTGCTCCAGGAAAAATTGAGTCACATCCTTTCAACAATATGTTCACATTTCATGGAATGTGCTGTTTGGTAATTTTTTGTTAAAGTAAAAGGCACAAAGAAGAAAGACACAGAGGTACACAGATATTATTATTTCCTTTTGGAGATCTTACAAAATTGAAAGAATAACATACACCAATAAAATGCCAAAAAAAGTATTCATGTTTTATCATGATCAACAAAATTTGGCTTTCTGATTTAAAAAGCCATATAAAACCTCTTTAATGTCAAAATCAAACTATTCAAGCCAGCATGCAGTCTGAGTGGATCGGTCTCAGTCAGGCTGCAGTTTTTCCTTTAGTTTTCCTGCTAAACTCAAACAGTTCTGTCAGGTTGGTGGGGATGAATGGACGTTTTCACATCCTGCCACAAATTCTCTATCAAACCGAGGTCTGGGCTTTGACTGGGCCACTCCAGAACATCCACATTGTTGTCTTCCAATCATTTCTGTGCAGCTTCAGCCTGTCTTACTTGAAAATAAATGTTTTCTGAAGCCGTAGTTGTCTGGCAATTGGAAACTATTCGTCCTCCAGGATTGTCCTACGTTTATCTGCTTTCATTTTACCTTCTACCTTCACAAACCTTCCAGGGCCTGCTGCCCAGAATCACCAGGCACCATGCTTCACAGTGTCAGTGCTAGATTGCGAAGTGTTTGGTGCCAACCAAAAATAGTGTCTTGTCTAATGACTAAAAGCTAAAAATTTTTCTCGTCAGACTAAAGGATTTCCTTCCACTTGATCAGGGAGTCTCTCTCAGACCTTTTGGCCGTTTCTTCAGCAGTGGTTTTCTCATTGCCAATAAAGCTCTGACTGGTGACGTTCCTGGGGGAAAGTTGTTGAATGGTGACCTGGTGACCTCTCTTACTAGTCTTCTTTTTAGATGTTCAGTCAGGTTGTGAGGATAGCCTGATCTAGGCAGGTTTACACTTTGGCTATATTCCTTCCATTTCTTGATGATGGATTGAACTCAACTCAAGACGATGTTGAGGGCTTTGAGATTTTTTGTATCCACCCCCCGCCTTATACTTTTCAATAACATCTTCTCTGATTTGGTTGGAATTGTCTTTAGTCTTTGCTCTGTAATGCACCCAAGAATACTTATTAGCCAGTTGAATGAATGATCTTTATACCACAACTTTAGATGTTCACTACACTGAGGTGAGCTGCGTTTGACTGAGTGTGAAACTGCTAGATCCAATAGGAGAAAATATTTGTGCAATCACATGCTTATTTAATTGTAATTTTGTAGAAATCTGTTTTCACTTTGACATTAAAAAGGTTTTTGTGCTTTATTTTGTAAAAAAATAAATCTAAATTTGTTGTTTATGATTAATTTGTAAAAGGAATGAAGAGGATAAAACATACAAAGGAGTGAATACTTTTTATAGACGCTGTAACATTTACATAAAAAAATATGTAGGAGATTAATTCATTTAACATGTATTATGAATGACTTGAAATATGGTTAATTACAAAAGTGATCAACCCAGTGATTCACAATATGAATGCATTGACATGATTCATCTTTCCTTAAACAAATGAACTTGTTTTTCATGTTATGATTCCACCTTAAATATCTTTCATTTGGCTGTTAGATTGACCCTCACATCATTGTGGAATGTAAGGAAATGATTCATAAAATAAAAACCTAAACAGAACAGCATACCTTTAGATTTAGTCTCCTTTTCTTTATTATCCTTAAACAGAATCCAGAGCAACCAGTTTCCTACAGAAGTCCGATAATTCATTAACAGAATCCACACAGGTGTCATTTAATCACCAGAGAGGTCAGAGGTAAAGCAGTGACGAAGGCGGTATTGTGTTAAAAAAACAATAACCCAACCTTTGAATATTTCACAGAGCAGTGCTCAGTCCATTCTGTGACAATAGATAAAGTGGCAAATGATAAAACCTATCAAGACATGGTCATGCACTAACTCTGAAACCTTGGCAACAAGAACATTAGTCAGAGACACACAAAAAAGCCCATTCCATTTCTATTCTATTCTGCAAAGTATCAACTCAGGGGGCCAAAAACAAATGCACACCATAGTTTCTGACTTCTACAAAATGTATTGTTTGTGTTATTTCCATTTCACTTCACAGTTATGCTTCACTTTGTGTTGTTTTATCACAGAAAATCTTTTGACAAAATCTGTGTTCAGGGCACAGGTATGGATACCTCTGCAAGGCACTGTACTTGTATACAACCACAATAATAGCAAGGACATAGCAAAAGGAAAATTCTGCCGGGCAAATCGGAGCAGTTCAAAGGAAGAATGTATCAAAGTGCTGCAACAGGGATGCACAGGTAGAGAATCTCAGCAAAATTACCTTACAGACACAAATCCAACAATCAATACAAGTTTCAGAATGCCTCAACTGTAGCTTCCCTCTTCTACTTTTGTAATATTTTTTGCTGTCTAATGTCAGTGTGAACAAGTGCATAAAGTTCCTATAATTTCTTGACATGACATGTGATGTTTTTGTGTCAAGTTATGTCCTTGTTTTAGTCTCATGCAACCAAAGTCTGGATGGTTAGTTTTCTTCTGAAATACACTTAAATAAAAGCAAACTACGCAGTAACTGCAATATCTATTGGCACAGAAGCTGAGAGGATGAAGCTTGATGTTTTGCTTTGAGGAATTAGTGAAGCCAGTACTCAGAGGACGGAGCTGGTAAGGGGGTTCCTTTGGCAAAGCTGTTCAATATGTCTTAATGGAAAGAGTCATGTCACTAAATTGTATCATGCCACTGAAAATAAACATTCTGTCACGAGAATTTCATTACATAAAATGCCAGATCTTCCATCTTCTCTCTTCCCCCCCAATAACACTGCATACTCCCCTGAGAAAGGAGAGCAAAAGTGGTAAAATGAGGATTTCTCTCTGAAATACAATTACCAGGCGTTCTGCAAAGTGCTGTAAAAAGCAATCAGGAGTCACTTTTAAAGTTGGCAAGATAGACACACTGAGTATTTAATGTCCCGGTGTTTCATTTTGACTTTTTCATTGGCAAAAAGCTTTTCCTGCCCTCTGCCAAGCAAAGTTTCCTGTGCCGATGCCAGGCGGGCTTTGAATTCTCTCAATGGGGGGATTGAAGATGATTACAACTATCTCTGAAAAATGGCAGCGACTCCGTGGACTTGTGGGCTTGATGCTAAAGCGCTCTGCCTCATTTTTCTCTGGCCTCAGCTTCAAATTAAATCAGGGAGAAGAGAGGCGACCTTCAGATATCTGCAGACCCAATATGCTTACTAGGATGCATTTGAGAAAATGGCCACTGATCAAGATTTATAGAGTGAGGCTCTACTGTGCGTCAAGAACGATACGAGTCTCATCCACGGCAAAATTAAATGTCAAATTAGAACGCGAGCGTGCGCGTGTGCCGGATGGTCGGCTCATTTACGAGAATGAGCTAATGGGTTTTTGTTCGCAAAATATAGTGAGATTTCAATAAAGTGCATTGGATGGACCGGCAGTCTAAGAGAATAAGGCAAAAGGCTCAGTGTCAGACAGAGTGCTTATAGAGCAGAGCACTAATAAGAAACGCGTCAGCAGGACGGCGGCAGCAGATCCATTCTCCTCCAGGCTCCATCTTGGCAGTACCTGTTATAAACTTCCTTTGCCGTCTTGCACAATTGGTTCTGTAATTTAAAAAGGTCAGCGTGGCTCCTGTGTAATTCAATACTCTCATGGTGCTGTATTAACCACATATTTAATCACCCTCAGGGTGGTATGCAAACTGAATGCTTAATGTAAAGGTAAGGAAGAGGAGGGCGACCGGCAGTAAAACATGAGCCAGGCGTCCGCCGTATGTTGAGGATGATTAAGATGAAGATGAGGATGAAAAAGATGTTTTCAACTTCCTTTAAGCAAAAAAAATCAGATGTTATGTTAAATCAGATGCTATGGAAAAAGAGTATTTTATGTTGCTCTGTATTAAATTTGCCTCAGTGTGACAGTTATATTGCTGTCTTATGGAGTTCACTTGTCAAGACAATCCAGTTAAAGGGCAGCATCACAGATAAACAATCGCAAGTAGTTTGAGGAAAGCAAACTTTTTATGAGAAAAAACTATGAATATTGAATTTTTGACATGGTAGTGCTAACAAATGAAAAGATACAATCTTTAAAGTTTGTAAACTCAACTGCCTGTGGTGTAAGATGAACAACCATGGTATTTCTTGTGATATTAAAGACAGTTTCTGGAAGCGCTATTTAATTGTTGTGTACATTTGACTTCGTTTAGCAAAGTAAGTTATTAAGAGCTCCAGATATGAATGTGGCTGGAGTTAAGTTTGACTTCCTGTTGTGCCTTTGTTTGGAGTTGTTTGGAGTAAAGGAATTAGTTCTTAAGTTGACCTTGACAGAGTTGGCCAGTTAAACTGTCAGCAGGCTGGTTAACAACACAAGATCATAGTACTGTTAATGAAGCCTCCACCACCAGCATTTATATTTGTTCCAACGAAACAGGGATTGTAAAGTTCAAGGATGTGTAAGAACTGTTAAAATATCAGAGTTGGCTAATCAGTAGAAGCTACTGATGCAAAAGTTGGGATCTGATTTGTGATTAGTACAGGTGATAAAGCTTGTTTTTCCAATTTCTACAATGCCTAGATTACAGTTGATTCTCTCCAATTTGTTTTGACAAAAACAAAAACTATTGACTTTCCAATGTCCCAAAATCGAATAATCGAATAAAGAGGGTTATAGGATTACCAAGTGGACCATCAAGAAACAAAACAACTAAACAAAGAAATAACCTAATTAGAATCATTAAAGGAAGATGAACATAGATTCAGACAAAAAGACCTAAAGTGACAAAAAAAGAAAACAAGAAACACTACGAGGGGAGCAAGAAGGACTAAAAAAATAACCTAACTAGGATTACTAAAGGAAGATGGGCATGGATGTAGACATAATAGAACTAAACCTAAGGTGGCAAGATAAGAATACTAGACACACTATGAGGGAGCTGAAATAAGGAACAACTAGAAGTACTAAAGAAACAACCTAATATATGAATAACTGAACCTAAGGTGACAAAATACCTAAGAAATAAACATAATTAGAAAGACTAGAAGGGGACTGAAATAAGGAAAGCAAGAAACAAAACTAGCCAATATAATTTACATCAAAATAATAAATCTAAAATGACCATGAAGGGTTAACCTAAAGTGAACTAAAACATTTAATATATGAAAAGCAAAACCAAACCCAAAAACACCCAAGTCATGAGATCTTTTTCCTTTTTAGAATAGTCGTGCGACAATAAACAACAATAAAGTTGCAATTACATGAGAATGAAGTCCTAATATTAATATAGTGAAGTTGTAATAATATAAAACAAAGTTGCAATAATACAAGAATAAAGTTATATTACCACAATAAAGTTACAAATATTCAGTCATGTACAGTTTGTTAGTATAGAACATTTCAGCAACTAGGCACCTCAAAGTGTTTTACACTTTAAAAACTTAACAAAACACTAACCAATTAATCAGCAATAAACATTACATATTGTCAAAAGCCATCATCAAAATCATCAAGCGAATATACATCACAATGCTGCCGATATTATGAATTAAAGGCTCTTCTAAACAGGTGGGTTTTTAGCTTTGATTTAAAGCAACTCAGTATTCCAGCAGTTTTGCAATTTTCTGAAAGTTTGTTCCAGATTAGTGGAGCATAAAACCGAAATGCTGTTTGTACTTGTTCGATTCCAGTTCTTACTCTTTTGACACTTCGGCATCACATTACATTCAGTAGCAAGACTTTGAAACAATTATAAAAACGACTGTTTTTTGGTAGTGGTGGTGGTGGGGGGTGGAGGGGGTTGTCTTTGGCAAAGAAAAAAAACATAGTTGATTAACTAGCTACATCAGATCTTGATAACTCTATTAAAGTTTTTTCTTCATAAAAAAGCTTTATTGTAATTTTACATATTTTGTTGGTAATGTGGTGTCTTTATTCCTATAAACTAATAATTTTATTCTTGTAGTATTATGGCTTTATTCTCAAAATATTGTGACAATTCCCATTACTTAAAAGAAATAGCTTCAATTCCCATTACTTGAAAAAAAGCTGCTTAGTCTGGCTCAAATCCTCCGTTATAAGGTTCATTCTGTGGGATGATACGGCTTATTGCCTTGTCCTGGAAGACTGGATGTATCATTGCCCCCTTTTTATTGACCCTCCGATTTACAGAAAATACCAACTGTATTTCCATGAAACAGCAGAAATTTTTAATTCAATCTGTACATAAAACAAAATCTATACACTCCTTTAAAACACTGTAGACCACGATAAATGGCGCTCCCTGCAAAGTCGATTCATGGCAGCTATGACACAGTAAAAGTTGAGGCATGTCAATACCGTTTATGATTGAGCTTGTTTGCCATCCGTCATGTAGCAGAAAAGCAGAGCCAGATAAATTCACTTTGTTCTATGGCTGCATATTAAGCTCTAAGCGCTGCCAAAACGTTGGCATCCGCTCAAGTCTTCGCCTAATTGCATTATATACAGACACAGACGAAGCATGGAAGCAGCTCGAGATATCCTTCAGACCGCTAAAACGGATAAGATAAAGTGGAGCGGCTGAGATATTAATCCACCATTCTGACCTTCCTATCGTTACCCATACATACCGCGACAGATATTACAACTTCCTGCTCGAGTATTGATCATGTTTTATTAACTGAAGAATGACCCGGTACGAACATAAATTCTAATAGACAAATGTGAGTGTGAGAGAATCTGCACTCAGGAAAGTGGAACATAACTTATGATGCTGAGAGGGTTGGCTACGCCGCTATACTGTACCGCAACCTCCACAACAAACAGAAAAGGAGAAAGTGACTTTAATAAAAGACAAGGTTTTTTCGTTTTAGAACAGAGAATATATATAGGAAAAGGTCAGTCATGACGTATGAAAAACCATGTAAATCAAACCAAAGCTTTTATATTTGTCTTTTTTTCTGGCACACAGTAAGAGAAAGATTCCCCCCCTTTCTTTTTTCAAACCCAGCTCCTCTTAATCCAGGTATTTATGAAATTCCTTCTTTACGATGATGACACACGCTGAAAGTAGAGTACACACCTCAGATCTGACAACCCTTCTGTAGTCGGGGTGAATCTTCACAAAGGCTGAACATACTGCTGCAGGCAGCAGGCGCCTTAAATAGAAGAAGAAATTCAAATGTTCTGACACAATATCTGCCACTTGAGTTTCCTGTAGGTTTTATTTCGCTCAGCAATACGTGATCGAGTTCGGGGGGGAAAAAAATTAAATCCTTTTTTATTGTTGTTGATGCTTAACGAGTAGGTGTTGTGTTGTTATAGGAACTGCTACTAGTCAGATGATGATGCTACTCATCAACAGATGCTAATTATGGTGTTAGAAGTCATCGAGTGTCACACGGACACGTATACTGGTACTTTTGTATACTGGGGAGAAACGTATCATGTTGCAGTTGACAGGTAAATTGCTTTGAAGATAGCGCCGGCGAGAAAATAATACAGAAAAGAAAGGAGTAGGTAGCATGAAGGGTAGAGAGAATGAATGAAAGGTGAGAGGCAATCTAAAGCAGCAGACACACCAGAATAAGAAAGCAGCTCCTCTAAGCAGGGCTGCAGGGACCTGTCGTCCCGCCTGATCAGGACGAGATGGAAACAGAGTGATGGCAACACGCTGTAACTATGGCGACTGTCGAACGTCGTTACGATAAAAATACATAGTACAGATACTTTTCTTATTTAAGCAAAGCACATGGGAGGTTGTCAGGGAAAATGTGAGTCATGCTAAAACTCTGACATCTTAAGTGATTAGGAGGCGTATGAGACTAAATTAATTGGAAAATAAGTGATTTGTTTTGGAAAAAGGATTAAAATAAAAAACTGTTTTACAGAGGTGAACATCTTTTGAATAAATAAAGATAGAACTTCCATGTGATACTAGCCTTTGTCTTTTTTTTCTACCTATCAAGAGTCTAGTCAGACCTGACACATTTGCTCCACTTTAAACAGATCAAAAAATGTTGGTCCAAGCTCTGGTCCAAACAAACTCTGGTGCGAGGATACAGGAAAAATACTTGTATCAACTTTGGGAAATATACAACATTCTGGACTTCATAAGATGGGTAATAACATAAAAACGAGCCCTTCAGTGTCGCTAACACTACTACTGAGTGTAGCGATTGTAACAAAATAATAAAGTTCAGTTTTGGTCTAGACCACACAATCAAACCAAAGGAGTTTTCTGATGTGAATACACCCTAAGTTACACTAATAGAGGAATGTAACTTATACTTTCCAGATCAAAGTAAAGAGATATTCTGGTAAAGCCAGATAAAAGAAAGACTTTTGATATGTGAACAAAAATAATAGCATACTGGAAGTACATGCTCTGATCAGAAGAAACCAAAATTGGCATTGAAGAACAATGAGATGTGGAGAAAAAAACAACATTGTACATTACCGACAGTATGACACATTAAAACTATAGTTATATAGTTATATGAAACTAAGTTTTTTCAGGTCGTCTCAGACAATCTTAGTGATGGGATTGTTGAGCAATTTGATGGGCAGTGGGAGACAACTATTTCTGAGTCTGGCTGTTCAAAGGTTTGGTACTAAGCTCTAAATTTAAGTCAAACCACATGATCTCTATTAAAAAATATTCACTGCCAAGATCCCAACACAGCAAATAAAGCAAATCAAATGAATCAATGAATCATGTTGCTTTTAAGTTCATTTTGAGCTCAGCTGCATGGACACATCGGGATTGATTGTACATGCATTTTCTCAAACTAAATATTTGTGGTGTATTATGTGGAGTGGGTGAGATTATACAAAAGAAAGTTAGTTAAAATATCTGTTTATCTCATATGCAGTTTGCAACATTTTGCATTCAAATATATGACATCAATTTCCACCAGTGTATAATTCATGTAATACTCTAAAGTTACATGATACAAGCAACTAAATGAGAATCTGGTATAACTTAGGAAATCAAATTGCCAGTAAATGTTTCAGTGCAAAACCTTTTGGTTTAGAGCTAAATAAAATAGTTCCGATTTTTTTTTGTGAAATGGCTTTTTTCAGTAATGAATCCCAGTCTACGACAATGTCAAACATATGACAGTCAGACAATCACTCAGACTGAAAGATGCTGACAAATCATGAAGATGGAGCACAGCTCAGACTTCACTAATGGGAGGACATGCCGGTTAGAGAAGAACATAAAAAACTCTTACCTGGGGCTAAAGGAGCGTCTTCGGCCTGAGCCAGCTGAAGCAGAACCATTATTACGATGGGGGTCGACCCCAGCCAAGCGCCACGCATCACGGTGCTCACTGTCCTGGCATCACTTGACGTAAAACTAGGAAAAGGAAAAACAAAACCACTGAGTGTTGTTTAAAAAGCTTTATGGAGCTTTAAAAGAACACAAAAATGTTGTATTCATATGGCATTTGATCAAATAAACTTCCTCAAGAGTTTCTCAAATATGTCTGATTATTCAGCTGTCATGACCACGTTATGTTTTTTTCCTAAGATTCAACCTTTCTAAGGGTATAAAAAGGAATTGTTGGCGACTGAGCAATTCTCATTCATATTCTAGCCTTTTGGGACTATTAGTTTATTAATTTTCAACTTTTGTTGGAATTAATTCCAGTTATCCTTCTTCTTTTAAGAACTGCCCATTGGTAATAGGTAGCTGTAGTCAGAAGTAAATGTTTTTCACAAAAACATAATTTTGTACTTTAGTGATTTGTAAAATCACACAGAAAAGACATTATATTGTGTTTATGTGGCAGTATATGATTAAGATAGCTACATAAAAATTCCAAAAGCTCTTTGAAATATTGATATCTTTAAAGCGGTAAGAGTTGTGGCATTAACATATTGAAGTTTTTTGGAACTTCAATGTGTTAATGATCCCTTACACCTTATGATCCTTAAACTGTACTTGGCTTAAGGTTTTGAATGAGGAGTGGCAGTCATAAGAAGGATGAAACCAGAGTAATTCATTGCACTTGAAAAGCCTTCACTATTTCTCAAATAATCGAGTTTCCAAATGTTAGGAAGTGAACTGAGTAAGGAGAAATTGGATAAGATTACAGAGATTTGAACGTTCAACGGACTGATGAAGCAACACTGGAAATGTTTGAACATTTGGACCAGAACTATATCTGACATGTGCAAGACTAGAGCAGGTCTGTAGCCCAACATGATAATTGATCAATAATGATGTGGGCTTGTTTTTTTTTTCCTACGGCAGGAAGTGCCAGTCATTGAAGCGCACCAATTTCTCACTTTTCTATAAAAGGTTTTTGAGATATGATAAAGTGCTTTTTGAGCTGTATCAAAATTAGAGTATTTCACAAAACTGCAATGGAAAATTTTTTTTTCACATCACACAAGTCACGTCATCAACAACCAGATATTACTGCTGGCAGAAAAGACGTAGAAGACGACAGGAAGTGGTAGCAGCATCATTTCCAGCATGTTTTAATGTCTTAACATGTGAACAAACCTATTCAGTTGAGATTTTCATTGTTTCTCATTTAATGAAGACACCACAATTGCGAAATTGTTTTTCCAACATTAGTGGAATATCAACAATGCTTTACACATGTTTGTAATGAAAATACATTTATGGAAAACTGGGACATTGGAGTTCTCAACAACCAAATTTAAAATCAGGTTTCATAATCTTTGGAGGGATTTAGGGAAAACAGTTGTATCACAAAAGTGCTCAAATATCAGTGAGCAAGAGGAAAAAGTACAAAGATTCCAAACAAAAGATGGAAGAAGTTTATAAACATTTACGGAAGTCCTAAAAGCTGAAGAGGCTACACAAAGAACTAAAGATGAGGGTGAAACAATATCCATGTTTAACAAGTTTCATTTTTTATTTGAAATTCAAGCTAAGTCAACTTCTGTTGCTCAATAAATAAATGGCTTTGGTATTTAGTGATTATTTGTTTAGTGTCTTATGAAGTGAGAGACTTAGATTTTTGCTGTATGCGTTTTATTTTTGCTTGTCTTAGCTCTTCTCATCAGCAGTAGGAATTCCCTTCCAAACCACCATCATCTGCTCTGATATTAGACCTGCAACTCCAGCAGGCAGGGATTGAAACATTAAACACACAACAAATTCCCCTCACACTGATATCAGACGAGAGAGACAAAAGCATCTGAGTTTAGTGTATGTGTGTGTGTGAGAGTGCGTGTGTGTGTGTGTGAGTGAGACAATGCCACCATGCAGTCATCACCTGCACATGGTGACAGAGACCGTCTGCGGCGGGGAAATAAATCGGAGGATTCTCTGGATCAGCCATCTGTGGAGCAACCTGTTCACCCTTGTTTGATTACATCCAGAGGACCCAACAGCCCCAACATCTATACGTCTCCTGCTCTCTCTCTGCCTCTCACTGTGTCTTGCTGTCTTCAGTCTCCCTTCTTCCCCCAAACACAGCTTTGTAGTGTAACTTTCTCTTTGCAGTCCTTTCCTCAGGCATGACACACTCCTCGAATTGGCTATGCTTCACCTCAAATATGATGGACTTGCTTTGTCGTGAATACCAAGGCAGCTACACAATGACTGAGCCTACGCCAGTCTTCTATCTTCACATTTAGCATTTAGCGTAGCTCCTTCAGGGCTAAAGGGAGCAACACGTGCATTCATGAAAAGTAAAGACATTATTATTTTGCTGCATTTCTTCACGTAGAGCAGAGTCGAATGCCTAGGAGACTAACTGCTGAAGAGAGCTCCAGTTTGAAACTCAGCATACAGTTAACACTTTTAACATGTTAACTTCAGCTGGAGTTGAGCTAAGTAATGTTAGCAGGTGGTTATTTTACTGTTAGAAGCTGAATATAGCATGTAATCTGTAGCGTCTAATATATCAGTTGCACGGTTTGTGCTTTCCACCTGAATTAGGGGCTAATTTTAGCTTTAGCTTTTAGAAACAGTTTGAACAGTCTTATGAGTTTGAATGCTGAAAGGTTGTTGGATAGTATTTCCTCTGTGACTAGAAGGTGAAATCATACCACTTCAAAAATTGACTATTTCTTTTTTAAAAACTCATATCTTTTTATACTATATCAGGCTCGTCACTAGTTATAGTTTGGGTCCTGCTGTTGTTCAGAAGCAGTCTAAAGATAAGTGTCAGGAAGGAGCTCAAGCTGAGTCCATACACAAGCCTGACTGGCAGCGCTAAGCCCCTCCTTCTGGCTCTGATTGCGGGTTTTTTTTGGCAGAGTTTACATCTTTGCATTTGACAGAAGAATCATATAAAGGAGGAGGCAGAGGAGCTACTTTTTTTTAACTTTTTTTTACAGATTGTCTCATTTTATACTGTCACAACATGATATTTTTAAACAAATATGCAGAAAGGATTATTTTTCTTTTTGGCGGTAAAAGTTACATATTGCAGCTTTAAGGTGGATTATTTTACAACTCTGTAAGTTGTGAAGTTTACAGCAAGGTTACGCTATGAAATGTGCACTGAATTTCTCTTAAGCCAAAAGGCACATGGAAAAGCTACAGCAGTTCACACTCCAGGTAGCACAATTTCTTTACAGGACAACTATTAATCACACTCTATAAACCTGGACTTTATGTAAGAAGAAAGTTGCTGCTGAAAGAAGACTTGAGAAATGTTCTTTAGTTTTCTTAAAGTCATTTAGGAGACACAGCAAACACAAGATAGGGGCTGTGTTCAAATTAAACTGAAATTAAAACACTATTACCTTGATCATCCCCATGGTGAAACACCCAGGTCTCTTAGACAGGGATAGGTTAGCTGGTCAGAGTTAATGGGAAGATAGATGTAAACTAAACCTGAACAAAATTTGAGACCTGATGGAAGTTCACCTTCCAGCACAATTCAGACTCTAAAGATAAAACTGGGTATGAAGCATCTTCATACCCAGTCAAAACCTAGACCTTAATCTAACTGACAACCAGATATTCACAAGACAGTATCTATAGCACAAAAGGAACGAGCAACCAAAATTTGCAAATGTAGTTGCAGTGAAAAGTACGTCTTCATATTTACTCAGGCTGCATTGAATGCAATACATGCTTTTCAGTTTTATACCACCCTTCAAGTGCACAAGTATGCATGATTTTGTGTTTTTCACATAAAGTGACAGAAAATATATAATGACGGCATTGTTAAAGATGAACAATGCCCTTCATAGTTCAAGGGCTATGAAGGTAAAGGTACTGTATGTTCCACATCTAACAACCAGCTCAAGGTTTCATGTTGTCCTTCCTTCTTATCATGTTCACCTTCTTTTTGTAATAGCATTGCTAGGAGAAGGAAGCCATATTCATACCAATTTGCATTTGCTACATCGCTATCTGTAGATGCAGAGTGGCCACTTTACGACCCCTTTCAACTCCTGGTTTCACAATTAGCACAACTGGGGAAAGGGAAAAATCAGATCTCAGCGGAGGGGACCTCACTGCTGCATGTGCGTTATCACCTTGATGCTCTGATGTTACGGAAATTATGGGTTACATTCGCACAATTTACATGTAATAATGATGAAAATGTTAGGTAATACCTGATAAAGTCCCTGTTACACCAGAAGATTTCAAGACATTCATTCGAAAGACTATCCTGGTGGTGGAATAGGTTTTCCTGATGATGATGTCTGATAAACACTGCGGCGTTCTTTGCAGGCAGTCTGATAAACACCCAATTACTAGTCGGGACTTGAGCGAGACAAGCGGGCGCCGGGGGTCTGTGGCGTTGGAATTTGGGTCACATGGCAGTGAGGTGGCCTTTTCAACCCCGACGCAAGTACGGAGCTAAACCCATAATTCACAGCATCATAGAGTGCCATTTGATTAATGAACAGACAGATTAAAGATAGAGAAAGATCTATCCTCACCCTCCCTACTGGAAACCACAAACACTTATGTGAAGATGCCTGGCAATCCAATCAATGACTATTTCTCCCTCCTCATTATTCAGCCTCCTTGCATCAAAAGAAAGGAGATGTTTTACAATACTTGTTTCTTCTAAGTTCACTACCAATTGAGCTGGAGAGGACTGAAAGGCCCTCATTGTCTCTCCTTATCTGACTTGATGACCGCTGAATGGATTCAAGCCAATTAATCAGTTGGTGACAAGAAGCATTGCTGCTGGCTCAGTGACCAAGTCCCTCAATCGACCATCAGCACAACAGTCACTGTCCACAAATTGATTTCTGAACACTTAGTAACCCAGGGCAATGTGGTGCAGAATGTGGTTTTTCACTGGGACTTTTCAGCATAAACCGACGTCTTAAAACTCACCTGCATAGGGATTCTACATCTTCACCAGTGCAGATCTACAAATTCTCTTTCCTGGCGAAGAAGTAAAATTGTTTTACATGTTTCACTCTCTTCACTATCACGCTGCTTTGAGGGCACCTTAAGGGAAAGTTAATTGGAGTTCATATTACCTCTGAGGCCTCCACTCTAATCACTGCTTTATTGTGTTTTTCTTTCTCTCTCTGCCCCTGATGCACAATGCACAGCCTTATTAACAACCCAAATGGAAGGAGAAGTTGAACGCAAATCGGGAGTGCAGTGATGCGTCATGTCAATTAATGCACCTCAGTAGGTTCCTTTAGCGTGCGTTGGACACGTGGTAGTGACGTACGGCAAAAAACAGACAGAAGAATAGTTGCTTCTGATTGAGAAGAATCACTTGAAGTCACATTAAAAATGTCAGTAGGTAAACATAACCTGCTGGTATGGCTTGTTTTAAAAACAAGCCATACAATATTAAGGGAATAGGGGATAAGGGATGCTACCAATGGTCCTTTCAATTTCTCTCAGAGTTTGGAAGACTTAGAAATGTCCTTAGACTTGAATTGAGTGTTTGAGTAGCAGGTCAAAAACTAAAAGAACACGTTAAAAAGACATTTTGATGTACTACTGTAATCTATTGCTGTTTTCCCTATGTTCCATGCAACTGGAGTTAAATATGATCTCTCCAGGACTTTTTCTGGCATCTCATTAAAATAACTAAAAAAATTCAATTGTGCAAAACGCCTGAGTGGACCTAGCTCCACATTCGAGACGCAGCTGCTCCTCGCAGCTTCCAAGCTTCAGCTTCATAGAGCAGACATCCTCACAACTCCCCCGCTCGGCTCCTTCAGACTAGCCAGCAGCAATTAGCAAATACCTGGTGGAACTGCTGGGTTCATTATACGAGCTAGTGTAACACTGGTCAAATTATGTTAAAAAGTTAATAGAGGAGTGATGATGTGATGACCTCCTGAAAGATGGAGTTTCAGAAAGAGCAGGAGGTTTTAAAGAGACAGCGACCCAATTTCAAGGTGATAAATTAGGAAGCGAAAAATATTAGTCTTTAAATCAAGACCAAAAAAATACTACGTAGTGTTGCTCTGAAACCATAATTAATGCAACATTTACCAACATATTTGATGAGCATTGATAATTCAAATGATGGTACTTGACAAAATGTGATGTCTGTAGTTGGTTTTCACAACTGATGTTTATATTTTCACAATGTAAAGCACTTTGAACTGTCGTAATGCTGAAAATTGCCATACAAATTAACTTGAAGTAAGAAGTCGTATTTGATATAGAATTATTATAACAACCGAAGTTAACATAGTTACTTAACTGTGCTATAAAATGGTAAAACTCATAATACCACTCTTTCAGAGAACAACAGATGATCAGACTCCATCTTAACAATAGACTACAATTCAACATGATATTATTTTCTGGACTGTAAATATCTGCGTTTGTGACTGACAGAAGTCATAAGTTCATGTAAATATTGGGAATGTAAAACAATCCTGTTTCTATGAACCTGTCAAGACTGACACGTTAAACTCTTCTCTGGGCATTAACAAAATGAAGGGAAGCTTGTCTGTGTGCAGAGACCCCCGTAAATCTCATTAAGTCTGTTGTGTTGAGCTGTTTCTGTGGCATATTATGATATATCGCTGCTATGTCTCTGAACCATTCTCTGCTTTATGTCACAGTGGCAACTCCGTCCTCATAAAAGTGTCAACATTAGATTAAGTAGTTTATGTTGAAGGTATGCACTTTCACTTGATTAAAGTGAAAGGATTAACATGCTGGGTATCTGAGTTGATCTGTGTGAAAGGTGGATGATGTTCCACTGGACTATCCTTCCCTGTTTGTTTGAGTCACATCACTTGCGTCTCTTCAAGCCTTTAGAACATCCAGACTCCAGCAGAGAGCTATACTTTATATTCAGGTTCAGGGAGTAAAATATCTCTACCCATTAGGACGCCCCGCAGTTGATGGACATAATAAAACATGCATCATGCTCTACAGGGGAAGACGAGCTTTGCTACCTTAGTAGGTCCTGTTGCTCACTACGGGCTGGTAAGCATAATTGTTTTTAAATGGTGCAAACTTTCACATTCATTTTTATGGTTTGTGAAACATTGAAAATTGCAGAAATGTAACACTGAACAATATTTCTACATTCAATACTGAAAATGTGTGAGAGTCCCTTGAAGATACCTGGACATCACATTCAATTTTGATATTTGGTAAAATTACAAGTTTGATTTTTATTTGAGACAACATAAAGTACTGCATAACAGCAAAGTGAAAGGAAAAGAATACATGGTGACAATGTAAGGAGAAGTGGTGATTCAAATGGTAAAAACATTCGCATGAGTACTGCTGTTTGGCTGAGGAAGAATGAAGCAGTCATTGTGAACCAATCAGAGGCAAACTTGCGCTTCACACACAATGTAGTTTATATTTTTTATCAGCTGAACTTGTGACAGTTTGGCCAATTTAAACAAAACTATATTGTTTTAATTTTATACTTATTTATTAACCAGTTACAACAGAACAATGTGTCATAAATATTCCAAGGTTCAAAAGCCTCCATTGTGTTTTGTAGTTTTTTTAACAGATGTTGAAATAAGTTTTATCTACAATTATACTCTATAAATTTTTTTGTGCTTTGCTTCAGCAATATTTGAATAGTTGAGATTAGTCAGTGTTTCCCTTTTGCGATTATTTCTGTTAAGTGTTCATATAAGTTTCATTAACCAGGGATCTTAATGCTTTCACAAATTTAAAAAGCAAAAGTTCGTTTTCATACTAGTTAGCTATCTTTGTAATATTGGAAGTGAGATGCTAATTTGTTAAAATGTTTGGATATTAAAATAAAGGGAGGAAAAAACACATCAATAACATGTATTATTAAAGCTCAAAGCTATTTATTATGACTATGAAGGCAGACTTGATCACACAAAGTCTCCTGTCAGTCATTTATCTCCTTATGAATGTGATCTGTGTTCAATTAAAAGCCAAGTCCATGGCTTGCATCTTCTGTGCTGTGGCGGTGATGGATTGGGCCGCAGCCTGCATGTCTGACCCATCTCCAATGACAGACCGGAGTCTCTCCCATCAACATGTCACTGCTGACTACTGCTGTTTTATGTCAATAAATGCTCAACTGTATAAAAAGCACAATTCCACAAAAAAAGATTCCTAGTTGATGTTTTAAATGTATTTTACATAAATCAATAATTTTTTTATCAATTAAACACACATATGTCTGTTTTCTACACAAAAGAAGAGATGTAAATTGAACAGTGTCCAGTATTTTCTATTCTAAGCAACTTTGGAGATCAGTGTTCTTTCAAATAAGAAGCGTGACTGAGATCACCGTCCCTTTTAAAGATAAAGTCTGAGAGCAGCATGGAGCTCACATTAACAGTTTCCTCAAAGCTGAGGCTTTGCATCAACCCCCCTTCTCCTCCCTACCATGTGTCTGAGCCATTTTTCCAGGGCCGGCTTCATTTGGAAGGCTTACAACGCAATTTGTCTGCAGTGATTGGGTCTGCCTGAGCGGGAACAAAGGCTGACCGCCTGGCTGCCGTGTCCTTTTGTGTCCCATATGTCAGAAGTCTGCCACACATTCAAAGCAGCAACTGCCAAGAGCACAACAGTCATTATCGGCTGTAAAATCGCTTTCATTATGCTGCTGCAATCATAACTCTAATTACAAAAGTTGCTTTGTAAGCAGGTAGATTATGCAATGTTAATTACGCGTGCACAATGGGGCAAGTGCATGTTTAAATGCCATTTGCTGTTGTTCCGCATACAAAAGTGTTACATGTTTTAACACTGCCATATGAGCGCCGAGTGGGTCCCTGGACGCCTGGTTTTGAGCCTTCATGCGGCAATCACTGGCCGTTTATAATATCTCATTAGCAAAAGGTGAAACATGTAACCTTTATATGTCACCAGATTACAGTGCCAGTTAAAGTATTCATGTCACTGAAACTTTTCCACACACTCAATTAGAATGACTGTATTTCCTCCTGGAGTATCCTGAGCTTAACTCTATCCATCTTTCAACCAACTCTGACCATAAAGGATAGCTTCTCCACAGAATGATACTGCCTCCACCGAGTTTTACCATGGGGTGTTTACTGTTCGTCCTTTGGTCTGTCTTACACATGTTTGCCATGTCCCATGAATGTTGTGTGGTGAGCTAAATTGCTGTTTGTTTTCTTTTGTCCACTCTTACCAAAAAGGCTGGATTCATTAGTTCATTGGTTCATAACTAATGACAATTCCATCAAGAGATTTTCCTACTGGAGCTATAGAGATCTGAAACTCCTCCTGAGCTGCTATGTACAGCGGCCCATAAGGGTCAACTGATGCAAAAGTCACAACACCATATGAAACAACAGCAAACACTCATAGCAAAATAGCAAAAGGTCACATGGCAACAGCAAAACAACAATGCACAAAATTGATAACCCACAACACAACACTAAATGTCACAACAGTATAAAACCTTGACAAAACAGCAAAAAGTCAAAAAGCTAAAGCAGATCAGAAGTTATGAAAACTGCATTTTGTTGACCCTTTTTTCCCACCACTGTTATGGGGCCTCCTGGCTGCTTTTCTTAACAGCATCAGCTTAGACATATGGACATATCATAGGTTTGCTGTTGTGCTGTATTCTTGCAGTTGTTAGATGGTGGATTGACACAGGATTTACAACATCAGTAAGATGTAAGTGAGTTTGTTTTCTCTCCAACCTATGGGCAGATACTGACACTGCATATTAATAGTAATTTTTTATGCCCTTTCTTGAGAGCAGTTCCATGACAAACAGTAAAATCCTTAACATCATAAACAGAAGTCATAGATATGACTTCCAGAAAGCTCCTTCACTATTTACTTGCTTGTTTTTATTTTTCATTTTCTTTAATCACCGTACAGCTGCATCTTACCAACTCATTTCAGCAAGTTAAATCCTCAGAATATTGTCTCCACATGTTTTCTTGCTCTGCCTGAAGCATCTATTTGGCTGTAGAAAGCAGCCCAGCGGGGTCTGCCAACTTGTAAAAAAGCTGAACCCATGGGGCAATAAAAAGTGACATCAGCAATGGGAAAGTTAATAGTGTGTTTCAGATGCACTTTCCAGGGGACAGAAGAGCCAGGGGTTTCATTCACTCGGAGCGACAGTGGCCAGCGATTTCCCTCCCGCCTCCCGTACGGCCTCATAAATTTCCACCTGCTCCGCGCTACACCTTATAAATGCATCAAGGCTTCCACCGGGGCACCGTGTGCCTTTCGTGTATCCGCCGCCTACCCGGTCCAGATAAAGATCCTGGTAAGCGATTGTTTTCCCGTGTACTCAACTTGATGTCTGATTGCAGTCATACTGCAGTTTGGGTTGTGGGAAGTTTCTGACTCTTAGTTGTGTGAGACTGTTTTAGACTTTACACACCTTTGCCTCACTTTGTAGCGCTGGCTTCTGCACAGCTGTCAGAGAATGCCTGGAGCTGGATAAACAGAATTTACAACCACACAGGCACACAGAAGACAACACGACTGTGGGAGTGGGTTTGAAACTGGGCCACCAGAACATCACCTGCCGTTTCCACGCTAAGCGTTTCACTTCTTGTGAAGATACAGCTTGATTTTTAAGAGTGTCACTGACACGTTATAATGCTCTGACTTTACAAACAAACTGACAATTTTGTGTGAAAAGGAATATAATTTTTCACAAATATGAGCTTAAGATAATGCACTCTATTATACAACAGCACAAAACGTGCATTTCTCAAGTCCCATTTAAAGAATTAGTCTGAAGGGTTTTCTATTAAAGGAAAAGCCGGGTCTGGAGAGTGCTATGTTGTTGAATTGTCTAATTTTAGAGGAACATTCTACAAATCCCTTCAAGCCAGAATTGGTTTCCTCTAACAATGAGCAATCAAAGCAGTGAGTGAAAAAAATGGACCAAACAAAGGCTCTTTGGCAGAGTTAATAACTGCAAGTGAGGAATAAGGCAGACACATTCTTCAAGTGAATAACGACACCAATCAGAGAAGTGGTACAGAAGAGATTCTTGAGCAATCACATGATTAATCCGATGGTTATAGCAGAGGAAAACTGATCACACGGAGGAACTACCCAAATAGCCACACTGGAGTTCGTGCTAATAAATAAAATCCTCCTCTAGTAGAAGTGGAAGAGATTTAAAGAAAACGCTGACAGGTCTATTTCTTTTAGCAAGTAACTTCGCTCTTTTTAGCGAGAGGTCTGAAAGCACAATTAAAATCTATCTTTTACCAAAGATAGAGAAATCCAACAACCGCTATAATATATATATATATTGCAACTTTGGTCCAAACTATCAGATGTGAAAACATCCTCATTCTTCCTTTGATTTAGCAATTTAATGGAATACGGCACAACGAAGTTTCTGTACCTGCAATTTCTGTAACCCTGCATTGCCTCCCAGATGGTTAAAGTTCAAATTCACAGCTCAACTGCTATTAGGCAGGAGACACGCTTTTGTCCTTAAAGCTGATATGTTAGAAGATTCAACCCTTGCGCATGCGAGAACTGAGGCAAATGTAGAGGACTATGGCAAATGATACAAGTTTTACGTGTGTGGGGTCGGTTGGACCCCATTTCTACATACAAGAGTTAAAGGAGCTCAACAAGGGTCAGAGCAAAACTGCAACATGCATGAGACGTTCCCACTTTGAAGTAGTCAAAAGTGATCTGAGGACGAAACAGGTGACTCGGTCACAGAGTCACGGGAAGTCAAGGCTTGTTGATACATACACATGTACAGTACAGGCGGCTCTGTGTCACCAACAAATAAGCTACTATACTTTTCTGAATAAGCACATTCTCTATTAATAGAAATGTGTCAGAAAACACACACTGAATTGAAGTATGTTGAGCACACACAAACCAGTCCACCAGCAACAGACAAAAGGCAGCTGGGTTTGATGAATCGCCCCCATGTTACATCACAGAAGTTGTGAGGTTAAAATAGAAAAACTCCAATGACATAAAGAGCGACAACAGTGTGATTTGGATGATGCAAAAATTGTGTGGCACATGTACCTGGGGACATAAAAAATAAAAAATTCCCAAGGATCCACTATGTACAGAAAGTGAGCCAGAGGCACCTGGATGCTTTGAGGAATGTTCTGCTGGGAAACCTTGAGTCCCGCCATTCATGCAGATCTTACTTTGACTGCACACCATAGAAATTCATTCATGGTCATCTCTGTAGGGTATGGTCTCTTTCAAAAACATAATGCCACAAAGCAAAGCAAAAAAAAATATTTCAGGAAGGTTCCAAAGGGGCACAACAACGTGTCTGATGTGCTGAATTGGCCTCTGGCTTCCAGAATGAAGGGGATCTGTTTCTAACGTCTTGGTGCCAGAAACCACAGATCACCGTTAGGGATTTAGGGCTGATCTGGCATGAAAAACTCTCCCTAACAACGTTAGGGATGTGGTCATAATTTAATGGCTACACATTCAAAATAGCATTAGAAGAATGCAAAAACTCAATTTGTCTTGCGATTTGGAAGTGGAGGGGCCAGTAAACTCGAGTGAAATAAATAACATCAATATTTAGCTAAAATATCGCAGTATCCATACGGCCTATCAAAGCATAAAACAAGTCATTTAAGAAATTTATGCAGCATGAGTTATGATTTTACATTCTACTGAAACCATACTTCTTTCTCATAAGGTGTCAAACCAATGATTTATACTTTTGCTTTCTAATCAGCTTTAACCAAAAATAAAACTGAGCAAAATCAGGAATATTGTTTTGTAAAAGGAGAGAAGAAACCACAGGAACTTAAGTCAACTGGGAATTTTGTTTTTTACAAAGTTTCACATCTGCTGCTACTTCATCCAGCCCTTCTGCCCATCTACTTCTGATGAGTGATTCTGTGTGAGTTTCATCCAGCTAACAGGATCCACTTCAGTGCTGCTTTTACAGCTTTCTATTTGCGCCTTGTTCTGAACAGACACTGCCCACTTTTTCCCTGTTGAACTTTAAAAAAAAATGGACTCAACTATCACTGAACAAAGCTGCTTACATTTTATCTTTCCATTCAGAGCCTTGCAACTGCAACATCATTAATGAGGTGTAGCATACTGGTGTAGCATATTTAATCAACAAGGCAGTTCGAAGTGCTTTATCGGATAAAAAACGTATTACAGAAACCAAGTATGAAACAAGCAACAAACATGTTTTGTCAAATTCTATCATCAAAATCATCATCAAGACTAATCATCATCAATCATATTGATCAATGATCCAATTACTAATAATTAACAGCAACTCTAAACAGGTGAGGTTTTAGCCTTGATTTGAAAGAAGTCAGTGGTTCAGCATTTTTTGCAGTTTTCCAGACATTTGCTCTAGATGTGTTGTATAGAAGCTGAATGCTGCTTCTCTGTCTTTAGTTTTGGTTCTGAGGATGCAGAGCAGAACAAGAACCAGACAAACCGAGTTATCTGGAAGGTCGATACAACGACAGCTTGTTTTTAATGTACTTTGGTGCTAAGGGATTCAATGACTTATAAACAAAATCATTGAGTGATTTAGCTTATATCTTCCTGGTTTTAGTGAGAACGCCAGCAGCAGCGTTCTGGATCAGCTGCAGCTGAAGGATTATTTAGGCAGACCTGTGAAGATGCTCTTACAGTAATCAATACGATTAAAGATGAAAGATAAACACCTGGATGAGTTTCTCTACATCTCGTTGAGACATTAATCCTTTGATCCTGGAAATGTTTTTCAGGTGATAGAAGTCTGACTAAATGTCTTCATATAACTCTGAAGGTCTGGACCTTCAGTCCATCACACTGATCTTGAGTTTCTAGCTTTGTGCTGAATCTAGATTGTTCCTCGTTAGGTTCAATGATAATAACTTCAGTTTTGTTTCTGTTTTGCTGGAAAACGTTTTGGCACATCCACACACTGACCTACTCTAAGCATTTGTTCAGTGCTTGGATGGTTTGAGAGTCACCTGGTGACATCGTAATGTTAGGTTGTGTATCATCTGCGTAGTTATGGTAACTAAGTTGACGAGTTGCCATAACTACGCCGATGATAGCGTAGTTATGGCTACCACTAGCATATTAAATAGGACGAGTCCCAGGATTGAACCTTGGGTTATCATTCTTTTTTTTCTTAGATACAGAAAATTAATAATCTGGCTTTCTTAACTTTTCCATTACTTCTATTCTTTTTTTTCTTTCTCATATTTTAAATCTAAATGTTGCTTCCACTCCCTTTAGAGGTGTATTGTGGCTTTTACTGTAGGTTTTACAATTTTTTACATACCTTTTTGGGGGTTTTAACCATACCCCTTAGAGATACTCTCAATTTTAAATTAAAAAAAAAAAACAAAGGCTGTTGTGTTAATTATTAAGACCAAGGGAACCTTCGGTGGAACATGACTTAAACATTTGCCACAGAACTTCAGCAGATGAATCTGCACATACACCACACTAATGTGCTAAATACCACGCATTTCAACCTAACTGCTGAGTAAACATCTGTGACCAGAAAAACGTTTTAACTGCTAAACTGTGCTTCTCTCTTTCTCTCATTTAAAATCTGATCTGTGAACATAACACATCGCTTTCCCTTCCTCCCACTAATATTCAAACCGCTGGCTGTTACAAATCGGCTCTGTAGACTTTCATGCTCCACAACACAGGAGCCAAAGATCAAATGTGTGATCTGAGACATGAAAACTATAGAGAAGATAACCCGCAACAGTGATCGCTGCAGAGTGGGAGAGAGAAAACAGGTAGATAATGAAAACACAGCGGGTTTGAAGGTTTGAAGTGTCTCATTCGCTGACAGACAGATGCGCTGGTCCTGAACGCGTCCGTGGTTCAACAAGCCTCCAACACGGCCGGCTCTTCTCTTTGGGACTGTCAGCCTTCAGCAGAGCACATCATCTCTCCATGAGGATTTCATCACATTAGCCTAAGCCGGGCGCACAGATAGCAGCGGCAGCAGCAGCGGCTACATAGCGTATGATCCACAGACAGGCTCACAATCACCAATTAGAGCTATCACACACTCTGTAATTAGCAAAAGCCCCTGATTTCAGCATGTGTAAAATGTATTCCTATTATCCACATCACAAATACGCACATTCATCTAATTACCTAGCATAGTACATGAGCTTAATTAAAGTTAATACATTATGATACTCCAAAATCCAGAGATTACAATGCTGCAAGGTTCCAGTTAATTAAGAGTATTCACACATTGACAACCAGGGATCCCAGCCTCCATCTCCCACAGCCAATTAAAATTCAGGGTCAAAACGAAAGAGGGAGAGAGAGAGAAAAAAGTTTCTTTAGTTGTTCACGTTTCCCTGCAAGAATACAAATGTGTTAAAGGAAGCAGGATTCCTGCAAAAATTGTACTTTTTTAACACATCGAGATCACAGAAGCTAAATCAAATAAGAACTCCAACACCGACGGAATAAGAGATGATTCACTGACAAAAAGCTCAAAGACTTAGTTGTGTTCCTTGGTTGTTTTGTCACATTTTGACCTTTGTCATTTATGAGAAGGCAGTTATACAAGAACAGTTCTGGTTTGTCATTAGGGTGTAAATCAAAAGGGACAGTCTCTATAGATGTAGATAATGTCCTGCTACCCCAAAATTCTGTTCTTCTCAGAAAATTAGAAAATTTCAAAAGACCAATAAAAATGTTATGTACATGACCTTCACATGACAGCTGAGCAGAGAAAATTCACTGACATTCTCCACAAGGATGTAAAGCCCCAGGCTGCTGTATTCAAGCAAGTCAATGGAAAGTTGAGTGGAAGGGAAAAGTGTTGCAGAAAAAGCTACAACACTGTGGCACAACAATACAGCTAAGCTAAAGAGTGTAATCAAAATGACATGGGCCACCGTTCCATGCTGCACAGATGCAAACCTTTCATAAGTGGGGGCGGGGGAGGGGGGTATACACTAATTTTCGGAGAAACTAAGTTCAGGGATAATTAGCTGTAAACCACAATCAGATTCAACAGAAATATATTCTATGTGAAATTACTCTATCACGTATCATATATTAATTCACTTTTTTTAGATGAATTAGTGATAAAAATCAGTTTTTCAATGATATTTTAAATTATTGAGCTGCACCTCTAATGAAAATAAGGATCTACATAAATTATAGGCTGACATTTTTTTACAGTATCTTGTACATGCAACACTTACAAAATTGAACACATGCAGTCTAAGATCAGTGCATTATTAATCATATGCACTGAATGTTATAACACAACTGAATATCCGGAAATGCTGAAGATGGATTTCTGAAGTTCAAACCAAGCAGAGTGGGAAAAGAATAGGATTCAACTAACTTTTAATGCAGGATTCAAGCAGATTCTCTTGGGAACACAAAGTTCCCTTGGATTTAAAGAGAAAGACGGGGAAAAGTTTAAATATCCAGTGACCTGCTGTTGTGTGAATGAGAAAGATTTGTTGATTTCAGAGGTCAGACAAAAATAAACAGACTGGCTTGAAATGAGCAGCAGTAGCTTAAATAAACTACTCACTGCAACCAAGGCATGTGGAAGATAAACGTGAAGCTGATTGACTACAGCAGAAGAAGACCACATGAGGTCCCTCTCCTGTTAGGCCAGAACCGGAGACTAATGATACAATCCTCACTCAGAATGTCCCTGTAGAAAGGTCAATGCATGGATGCTTCAGAAAGTTTGTTTTCTCTAAGGTATGACGGATTAAAGTAGATCAAAAGACCAAAGATGATACAAATTAAGGTGCTAAAAGACAAGCTAGCACAATGCTAATAAGGTTTACAATGTTTTTATTAACAAATCGAAAACCAAAACATTGAAACAAATTTACTTTAAATAAAAAAATACCAAACTCTTGATTTATATCCCATTTGAAAGTGTTTACGTTGAAACAATATTAGGTTTTGTGAGATTTCAAGTTTTATATTTTATCCAATAACTACAACTCAGAATGAAGGCAGACACAATGATCAAGTGAATACTGACACCAGTGCATACCAGCATATATGCAAATGTTCCTCTTTTAAACATTTTGAAATTGTACAGTTCGTAGTTAGAAATAATTTAGTTTATTTTTTTTAACCTTTTTAGCTTTGATTCCCAGATTAGCCGCAGTTCATAATAATGCCTGTATCTAACATCTACTTTTGAGTTATTAAGGGCATTTTCAAGATGTTTTCTGTTGTCTATCTATTGGTTCAAAATAACCACAATGATCTTAATTGTAACAACCTATTTTAGATTAAAAAGGTGCTGGATCAATGGTTGGTTTTCTGAGAGATTGTTGCCGACAAGCTGAGAAAAAGCACGTGTAAAATCATATAATAGGAGTATTGTCCAGCTCTGCTGAGCACTACAAGTGCCTTTCTCTGTCACCGTCTCATTTATCTAGCACAGTTGCAACTGGAATTATTTTTCATGCAACAATTCAAACGTAAAAACATTCAGCAAGCTGAGGACTCCAAGCCATTGTCCTTCCTTCGGCATCCCACTACCTGACCTAGAGCCATGTCCTGCTGCCATTAATAATCCATACATCCTTCTGTTCCATGAAGAGTCTCTCAGATTTTCAATAAAAAATTGAAAGTCTGTCTCTGGGACTTTCTGACCCAGTCTTGACATTTTATCTTGTGGAAGCTACTCAGCCATGCTTTCTCAGTCCGATTCACAGTAATCTGCTCATGACTTTAAACACCTGCACTCTGCTCCCCATGTATTTCCAGGAAGTTCCAGATTTTTGACAGTGGCTGCACTCAGGAGAAAAGCAGATTTCTTTTTGTTATGTTTGCTTATATTTATTGAATTTCGGTATTTGCAAAAGTTTCATGTTCAGTAAGGCCTCCCTTCTTTTCAAAAAGCCTAAAGCTTTATTACAGTTGGAGATATTTATTCTCTAATAGCGATTTTTAATAAAACTGTGTTTAAACTGGATATTTTTATTCAACAATTAATGTAGAAATAATCATATTTTACAGAAATAAAATTTGTTCTGCCATTTATCTAATATTTGATGTTAAATCAAATCTACAGTTTAAACTATTTCACATGAAATATGATTTATTTTTCTTCTAAGTCCTAATGTCATTTGAACTGCTTGTTAATAAGACAGGTATGTCTGAACTGCTTTTAGAAACCATCCTTTGCTTCACACTGTAGGTGATGAGAAGAGACTTGTTATTTTGAGTTTCAGACAAAAATGAAAGGAAACAGGTTAACTAACGGTGTTTTCATATCTGATATTCTGGAAGAAGCGGTTTGATTGACTGGAGATCAAAATTGCAACATTTGTTACATTTTCAGCTGGTGTGGTTTGACTTCACTCTGCACTGTGGCAAACAAACTTAAAAGTTGTTCCCCTCCTGGCCTGTGGGGGCACTGCACTAAGAACCAGAAGAAATACCATAAAAACCTCTGAAGAAGCCAATGAGCATAACTTCCTTCTTCATGTAATGTAAACAAAAACAAAGTGGTTGTGCTTGATGGTTGATTTTAGTAGTTGTAGGATTTCGCTTTTGTTTTTGCCAAAAGACAAAAGAGCTAGAGACACCATTTTGCTAGAGACATTCATTTACTTTGGTTTTATTTACCCAGAATGACCTGCAGTATAGTTCATATTCCGCTTTTGGAGCGTTTTTTGGTCTGCTTGGTCTCTGGTTTGCTTCAACCGAACCTACCGACCTAGGTTTTAAACCAGAGTTTGATTTTTTTGGTACAAATCAGAGTTCAATTGCGCATTCACACATCCCCAAACGAACTAGATTTTTTAGACAAACAAACTGTTGGATTACGGCGGACTAAACAGAGCTGGTCTGAAATCACTAACTTTAGTTGATGGTGATCTAGTTAACAACATTTAAACATATTATTAGGCCACCTGTTGCATGTTTAATAATATAAAGCCTGAAAACATATACTTGTTAGTCAGAAGGTAAACCAGTGGAATCAATGTAATTAGTGCCATAAGTTTCTCGATAAATAAAGACATCAAATGTTTATCAATTCCATGAAATAAAGGTAGGAGTGAATGAGATAAGAGACAAAGGTAAAATGAGCTGGAGAGGTATTGATTTATGATTTATTATCATACATTAGGCAACATAATCCTGTTACCAATCTTACAGAGGACATGTTTTAAATTATTTTACAATTTTTCAGCTTTCTCAACTTACCAATGCTTTCTGACAAAAAAAAGACAAAGTGATGAATAAAGGCAATACAAAGCACTCAAAAAACACAGACAACAAACAAGGAAGAGCAGGTCTTTCTATTTATGGAGCTCATTTCATTTAGAAAGAAGAGGATAATGTTTGCCTCGTAGCAAAGAATAATTACTCTGACAGAGGTTTAATGTGGTCCAGAAGGGCTGAATAGAAGCAGTATCAGGGAGGGGAAACAGGAAACTATTTTAATGGATCAATAAGGTAGATTAGCTTTGATCTTTTCTCCCCCCAAAGGCTGGAAAATGTCTACTCCTGCTGTAGATTTTGTTATTTTAATGCAGTGTGAAGATTAGAAAATTCTTACAACCTACAAATCAAAGTTACACTAATTAGAGCTAAATCATCCTTTTTTATTTCTTACATCAGCCACAAAATTTGAACTGAGGGATCCTTAATTTTAGCTTAGTAAACTGGACATCAGTAATGACATAGCCAGATGTTTAAAGGGGTAGTATTATGAAAAATTTGCTTTTTTGAGCTTTACATCATGTTAATGCATCATCAAAAGTATACCTGGAGTGTTGCTTTTGTTGCCTTGCCTGGAGTGTTGCCTTGAATCTCCCATGGCAACCATTCCCCAGTATAAAATGCTTGGGTGGACCTAGCTCCGCCTTTGAGACGCAGCTCCTTGTCGGAGATGCAGTTACTTGGTTGGGCTTTTAAATTGACAATGTTTCTGGAAAAACACATAATACTTCCCCTTTGCAACAAAAACCCCTTGGTTAAACTACTGGGAATCATCACTCTGACATTGTGGGAAAAATACTGTGTATATTTGTGTCAATCAATCATTTCCTAGAATGGGATTACCCAGAGCTGATTTGCTGTGTTTCATGCTCAGTCATTCTCAAAGCTCTTCATTTTCTGGACTTTTGTTCTTTATCTCCAGAGCAAAGGGCAGCAACATGAAAAATGTGTCCAGTCGTGGATTTACAACTCCCAACATTCAGTTAGTCACACCAACAGCATTAGCGTTGCATACTGACAAATCTTAGCGAGACTTTTGTTAGACAGCCAGACAACAGAATAATTGTTTAAATGTCTGCCACACTATGTCACAATTTAAAAGATTACCAAGAAAACAAAAACAGGCGTATCACATTCTGTCTCATTTTTCCAGATGTAGCTGGATGTCTCCTGTGGCTGATCCCGAATAGTTCATTACAACAAGCAGCAAAGCCTTGACGGACCCTTTTCAGGGTTTGGAAAGACGCATCTTGGGAGGACAAACACTTCCTCAGCCCCCTGAGGGGGAGCAAACGCGATGCAGTCATCTGTCTTAGTTATACAGGAGTGAGACTTGCTGACACAGAAGCGAGCTGTGGCAATATCTGCAATGTTTTATGATGCTGCATTAAACAAACTGATGGAACGCCACCAAAGCTTATTTAAAACATAATGGAAAAGGATGTTTTGATCAGGAAAACTGATGGTGAAATAGGAAGGTTTTGGAGGGCAATTGGAATTCACATCAATACAGACAACCTCTGACCCCGGATGGTATTTTGGGGAGGGCTGAGGGTGAATCAGGCCACAACACAAAAATTTACAGATAGGAGAAGTCTGACAAATTGAAGAAAGTGAGGAGAAAAGCGGGACGAGGGGCGTTGCTGCAGCAGGTTCTCACTCTGTCACCCGCAGGTCGGTCGTGTTTACGGACCTGTCGGCACCACGGTGACGCCGCTCTCGGGAGACCCCGGCCATCAGGGCGATGAGAAAATAATAGCTCCTTCTGTCAGAGCTCTAAGGCACAAGAGGTCTGATGGACATCAGAGGGAATTAAAGCCAGCCTGTGGGACACATCCCATCCAACGCTTAAACACAGCCCCTCCTGCACACCGTGGTCCATATCAGTAGCTGTGTGTCTTGGTGACAATTGTGTGACAAAGATTTAAAGGGAGTCACATCTGAGGAGGTTTTTTGCACTTGCCAGGCAACCAAAAAGTTTTTGTTCTTAAAGTGAAAAATGAAGGATACAATTGTTTACTGCTTAACGCGGACTCATAATTAAACTCAAATCTATTCATTTTTAAGTCTATAATCTGAGTAGAAACATTGCTATTCTGTTAGGTTCAATGAACACACCAGATAGGTTGAGAATAAAGTGGTGGAGAGGTTTAAAACAGGGCCAAGCTACAGAGTGAAATCCTAACCAATGAAGATTGAATCTTTGTTCATCAAACAAAGAAAAAATATCTTAATAAAATAATGAAAATGTGTTGGAATTTCTCAGTCAAAGTCCAGGCTTAAATTCTATTGGAAAAATTTTGGCCAGACTTGAAATTTGCCATTCACTGATGCTCTCCATTCAATCTGAGGATGAGCCTCTTTGCAATAAAACTTTTTGCTGGATACTCTCTATTGTATTAAAAAAAAGTCTGACTGATTTTATCAGACTAACTATTTTCAATCACCCACCACTTTAACTTTATATTGCAAAGAAATAAACAGGAATCGATAACTTTCTAGGTGAATAGAGATCATTATATCTACAGCTCCGTGCTCTGAACTTACTATGAACCAAATCCCTTAGCATTACACCAAGGCCTGAACAAACTCAGAGGCAATGTAGAGCAAGCAGACCCACCGATGATAAACAGAATCGGAAACTGTGGCACCATCCATAAAATCTGACTCTAAATCAGGGTGAACCTCCATTAAAGGCTCGAGCGCTAGCCTAGTGGAGCTCATCATTAGTACAAACACTCAGAAATCATGGGGTAGCATCTGTTTTCCCGCACATCCTCCCACATCAATGCTGAGAGAGCAGGCCTCAGGGAAGGGGGGCGTGCAGACGACTATTCCCCTGCCCCTCACCATGAATAACAATCACTACCTCCAGGTAATTAAAGGGGACAAACGATGTCCACGGGGCCGCGGCGAGCCCATCATTAGTAAGGCACAACTACTGCAGGATGTGTACACACACACAAGGAGAAAGGGACTCCTCACACATCCATTCAGGAAACATAATGACCATTGATTTCGAGTGGTCCATAAGAAAGAACATTTCAACGCATCTATTGCCCAGATTAATCTATGTACCTTTTCTTTTTTTACCTACCATCAACAAAAAAGGGATATGCACACACACAGGCACACACACACACACACACACAATATGAATTGTGCTCAGCTGCCACAAAAGAGGGTGTCTACTGCCTTTGTTTCCGCCGGGGGCCCAGACACAACGATGCGCTGCATAGTGATGACCCCAGCCTCCGTTACGGATCTCTTCTCGCATGCTACACACGTGGCGCACGCAAGGCTCACAAAGACAGATGGAAGTTCACAAACGCACCATGCAAATTGATGTGCACGCGTGCGCAATTAGAGAGTTAAAATCTGAAAAATGAAACCAGATCGCACATCTGCGGCACAAACTGGCAATCAAAAATCAGCTAAGTGTTTGCTGTTCCTGGTCCCATATGGAGATGGGTACTGACATCAAACAGTACGATAGTGCTGAGTGCGCACAAACTTGCTTAAAGATACCACTAAACCAAACCAAAGAGATATTGGCACCTTTGTCATTGGGTATTTTTCAAAACCTGTCCCAAAAGAAGCTACAAAACAATACATTGATTGATCGATTGATTGATTGATTGACTTGTGTTTTCTGTTGGTTACCACATTTATTCGGTGGGGCTTAGGTTCAACAAGTGTTTTCCGGAAACAATATTGAAGCACTGAACTTCAAGTACTCATCAAACTAAAAGCGAGCAAGGTATAGTTAGTGAATGAGACCATGGAAGAAAACAAGTCACGCTTTAGTTGAATCAAAAAATAGTTTATCAGTTGCCCTTTGTCATGTCAGCTCAGCATTTCTTCCAGATACAAGGCACTTTAGTATGAAAGACACCTCAGAAACCTCCGAAATGAGAAACACCCCAGTGCCTCCCACTGGAATCCAAACTGTTTTATGAGTTTTAAAATCCTGCTAAATAATGCAGCACTTTACCACAAGAGGAAACACAAAATAATAGACCACAGATACCCTGCCAAATGGTGGGCAGAGTGGGTGCCATTGATGTAGAGTGTGTCCGGGTTCTTATGTGGAGGTTTATCACAGTGTGAGTGTGTTGCTGCACACCGGGGGACAGAAAAATCAAGATATGGCACAAAGAAAGTGGCAAAGGGGGATGAATTTCCCTCTCTGCACCTGGAGAGGGACTTCCATTACATTTCACCGAGTTGTGCATGTAAGGCTCTAAGGATGATATACCTAACTAAAATTATGCTTTTAAAACAAGAATAAGGTGTGAAAATACGTATTTTTCCTGTAGTGAATTAAATTAAAGTGTTGCAATTCTTGATTCAAATTATGTTGCACGTCTGGCTATGATCACACAGCAGGCCTTGATGCTCGTGATCAATTCTGATTTTTTGCTGAAATCAGACTGCTTTTGTCTGGTCGCTAATAATACTAATTTAATGCAACCAAAATCAGATTTCTGTGTGAGCAGTTTACCATCCCAAAAATCATAAGATGAAGGCAGCTAATAAAAATAAAGCACAGAGAAATCTATTTGGATGTGTAGTCATAGCCCAGACTGGTGTGATTAGGATATGTCACTGACACAGACATAAGTCTGTCTTAAGTTCATAATTATAATTTTCAGCCATTATTTATGTCTGGATTTACTGTGTCTGGCTTTTGCTGGTGCAACATTATGGTGCCTGTCTCATATCAATTACATAAAATGTCAGATAAAATGGTACTTGATCACTAAGGCTGGACATAGTTGGAAAACAATTGGATATGTATTCAATTTAGTGCCACATATGGAAGTGGCACATATCAGATATTTTTGGTGTTTCAAGGGGTGAAGAGATCACAATTTTGCCATTCAGACTGCCATAAAAAAGTAAAAAATGGGTCACATATGAGAAAAAAAGAAATAAAATATTGGATTTGTTTTCTGTATGAACATAGCCTTTGGGTCAGTGTTTTGTGGTAATCTCCATTACACCAAGGCTCACTCCTTCAACAAAATTTAACTTTGGTATATTCACTATGTCTAACTATGTCTAAGTGAAAATCTTAGACATAGGTCTTGAAGTAAAAGTGAACAGTAAAAGCTTTTTGAATCCACAAACGGGTGTTCTGTTCTTACATTAGACATTGAAGAGTTGGATGTAAGACTCGCTGACAGATCAAGCACTTATCACTTGATGGAGAGGGATAAAGCAGATTACAGCAGGTGAACAATACAAACCTTTGAAAGGAACAGCAGTCTTCCTTTAAGCATTTCCTCAAACACTAAGTGACAAGCCTCAGTGGTGTGCGTTCTACTTTTTCTAAAATATTAGCTACAGTGAAGTCCAGAACCAAGCAGCAACGGGGATCATGCTTTGTGTGGGTTACATGACTACTTTTGGAGTGCACTCATTTAGAGACAAATCACTGAGCACACTCTCTGCTACATTCTCTATCTCTTCAATTTCACACTTTATGGAGCTCTACATCGGTCTGGCTACACACTTTTTACAAAACCCAATGCTTCTTCCATGGCAGTAACCTCCAACATCGAATAAAAATTCAAGTAAAGTAACATCCCTCATTGCACAGATTCAGTTCAAATTCAGCTTAATGAAAATCTATTGAATTAGTTGCTATTATATATGGTTTCTCATAAAATACTAAATTCCACTTTTCATGATAACAAGCATCTTACAATTATTCAGTCAATTTAGAGCATCTTTTTGCTTTTAATGTGGTTTACCACCTGCTTCTAGCAGAATTCCTAAGGCATTTTAACTAACAGTTGATGGCCAAAGGCCTCCAATTTTTTTAACATCTTTATTTTTCTCAAACTACAATTTCTACAGAATTTAGGTCAAGCAGACGATGAAAGGGACTTTAACCGTTTCCTGAAAACAAACCTTGGTGTCCTCTGTTATCTATTCCATGGCTCAACACTTTCTAGGGGGATTTTCTTTGGACTGAATCCATTTAGACAGTCTGATTTCCTGAATGGTGTCTAAAGATCGATTTGGTTTGACCACAGATTCTCAATTGGATTGAGGCCTAGAATAGAGCTGGGCCATGTTCTTGTTGGAAGGTCTTTTTGCAGCAAATAGCATATTTTCAGTATTTCCCTGTATTTAGTTTCTACCATCTTGCTAACCTCCCTGCTGATGTGAAGAGAATCAGCACACATGATTCTTTAATCACTAGCCTGGAAGAGAATGCAAGTTCTTAGAAATCAATTCTTAGTAATGGTTATTTACAGAAGTAATGTTATACACAAAATAATTTTAAAGGGTGTTATGTATGTTTTCAGGTAAAGTAGTCAATTAACCACTTTACCTTTACTTATAAAAATGCTGTACATATCAAATATGACATAAACGTAATTTGACTTTGCAATTTGATGCCATAAAATTGGGCTTCTGTCTCTTTGAGAAGCTCCTACTATTTCTAAACTCCACTTTCAGCATGTTATCAAAACAATTTCCACCCATTATGTCATTTACAACAGTTTTTAGGGGAAAATGTTTTTATGGCAAGAAACTGGCCACAACCAGAATTGGCATTAGCGTGCTCTGACTGGATTTTATTTGGGGGTATCAGAGTCAAAGGCACTAAATACAAATCAATTTTCAGTATTTCCCTTCCACTTTATAATTAAACACTACTTTGCTTTTAATTATCATGTAGCACTAATGAACATTACAAAAGTGAAAAGTTTCCAGAGATGTCGATACTTTTGCAGGGTCCTGTATGTGTGAATCAGACAGTAGTTCTGTGCACATGCATGCAAATCTATTGTGACAGATTTTGTTCAAACATTTCCCCCTGAGGTATTCAGCAGCACCAAACACCACACAGTGCTGCAAACTGGGCCTTTTATTTACAGAACACTCAATTTCCTTGAGAGGCAATCATAGATTTCCTAATCTCCACATCTTTGATCACAATCTCCTCTTCTCACACTGGTGAACAGAAATCTGGCTTTTTTGCTTTCCCGTTGTTGATGCCTAAATCTGTTTCCTCCTCTTCTCACAGCATTAAGACTAACTTGCACCAGCAGAATTGCTTGCTTTACCCATAAACCACGGAGAAAAACTTTGAAAGATAAAATGAATAGCTGGCTTTTTAGGGTTAATTTTGCAGTGATTTGCAGAGATGTTCTTAGGCAGAACACTTTTCAGGGTTTTCTCTAGGATTTTTTTAAAACATTGTGGGCTGTCGGGTGGAAAGGTATTTGATACAGCAATCAAATACTACAATCATGAAGTCTTCAAAGCATAACTCAAACATAACATTGAAGGCTAAACTATATAATTTAATATAGTTGCCATTGTTCAATTCAACATATCTTAACATTAGGGTTGTTTTCAGAGGCTCAAACTAAAAATGCATTCAACTTAGCCTTCTTTAGGTATCTCTACTTTAGACTGTGGTCTTCTCTAATGAGAGCAGCACAGTGGTCAGCTACACAGCCAGCCAAGCAGGAGCCGACGGTGTTGGTTTTTCAAAATAAACTCAATCCCAACATTTCGTTAGGGTTGGAAAAAAATAGCTCACACAATATAAGGATTTTAATATTGGTCAGTAATGATAATTATTGATTAGTTTTAGTTTTAAATATCTGAAATACTGTCAAATTATTGACATGACGACCTTTTTTGTTTTATCCACAGTTTTATCTGGAGGAGCTGTTCTCATTTTATCCTTTCATTCCATGTTGTTGTTTTCCTTTTTTGTATTGCTTTTAATTTTTAAGAAGTTATGAGGCAAAATGTGAAATCTGAAGATGTGGAAGTTTCTCAACAGGCTGTTGCTAGGCAACCAATAAGTGAGTGAGTTAGTTGCTGCCACCCACTTTGCTTAGCTTAGCTGGCTGCCTTTCTTCTCCTCACATTGCCCAGAATGTCATGCTGTTCTAGATTGGAGTGCAGTGAAATTATTGAACATTGTACTGGAATAGGTATGTATATGTATATGTATATGTATATGTATATGTATATGTATATCTATCACACTGCTCCTGATTTATTGCCTAGCCCTATATTTCATATTTATAATAATTTAGAACTCATCGTGGTTAGTACAAGTGTGCAAATATCTCATATGCTTTTACATTCTATGAACTTTTTTTTTTTTAAATCCTCCGGTTGGTGTGGTTTTTAGGGTTTGCTCAACTACATATAGAGCAAAACCAGTCTTTATATAGACAAAAATCCTCCTACCAGAAAAGCTTCATTGTTTTCCCTCAGACATGACTAATTGACTTGCCAGCACGGGTGACCGACATGCCATCCGCAGGGCACCAAAATGACAGCGTCATGGGAAAATGATGAGACCCGATGATCACTAGCAGCACTCGACCTTTTGCCTGTGAGGTCGAATGTCAGGAGGAACAGGAGTCTCCATGATGTAGGAGCCACAGCCGCGGGGCTCTGTGGGGAGAAGCCACAGACCATTAATGGGGAGGAGGGGTTGGAGTTTTTCAATCAAGCAGCCTTGCCGGACACTGGTTTTCATGAGTTTTGACAGAGGAATGAAAAATAAAAACAATAAAATGAAAATCAATCCTCATCAGCCTCAGGGCGTTCAGGCGTCTTTAGGGTGGAGGAAGATGAAGGAGAGGGATGGCAACTTCCTTTATCATTTGCACCTGACAAGAGGTTATTATGTTTTTTTCAAGTGTCTAGACAGAAATGCCTCCTCTGCTAAAAAAAAACTGCAGAGTTCTTAGAGAGGTTTCTAATCTCTTTACTAGTGAATACAAATGAAAGTGAATCTTTTCCAAACAGGGACGTTCGCTGCAAACAGAGCCTCAGTTCAGCAACGCAGCTCTGATGGATTCATGTGCAAAATCCTCTGTGTGCCTCATCGAATCATTATTCACACATTAGTTAGTGTTGTTGGTTCTTCCTGTCTCACTTCCCAAATATCACCGTAATCCTGTTAGATGAGATCTATTAATGTTCTGCTTCAGACTGCCACGCGGAAATTTCCAAGTCTGCCGATAAGCCCCAAATGTGCCATGAAGGCATATCTGGTCTTCCTCTCTGGATTAGAGAGACTTACTGAGACGACTGCAGACGTGTGACCGGCGGCTCGCAGTGGGCAAAGCCACGCATTCAACACAAACAACCAGATAAAAACACTTTTTGCTTCACTTCCTTTTCCTCCCTGAATTTCATACATCTTTTACTGCACAGCTTTATTTTACCCCAGTTTAAGACCAAATGGTCACCAGCTTGATGCAGGGAAATATTTCTTATCTAACAATGTTTTAACAAAGAAATTACTTCAAGTTTTCAATATTTATTAACATGCCTCACAACGCTTAGTTAAATAATAAGCAGTTATGAATGATTACAAAGATTAAACCAGATTTTATTTGGTGCTCCCTGGCCACTTGGTGTCCCACCCGCAGTGTGTTGTGCATGTGGGCGGAGCTACTTCACTGCTTCAACTGCACTTTTTTTTTTACTTAACTTTTTTGCATGAAGTTTTTAAGAATAGCTATGGCTCAACATCTGTATAATTTTGTTGGCCATAAATCTGATTAATGTCTAGTCCATCCATCCATTTTCTTTACACCCTTGTCCCTCAGGGGGGTCGGGGGGGGGTTGCTGGTGCCTATCTATAGGCGAGAGGCAGGTTCACCCTGGACAGGTCGCTAGTCTGTCGCAGGGCAACACAGAGACAGACGGGACAAACAACCATGCACACGCACACTCACACCTAGGAAGAATTTAGGCAGACCAATTAACCTAACAGTCAAGTTTTTGGACTGAGGGAGGAAACCGGAGGAAACCCACCATGCACAGGGCGAACATGCAAACTCCATGCAGAAAGACCAGGGCTGGGAATCAAACCCAGAACCTTCTTGCTGCAAGGCAACAGCTCTACCAACTGTTCCACTGTGCAGGCCGATTAATTTCTAGTATGTTGTGAATTTTTAAAAAATGTTTTAAACCTTTTTGTAAATATTGTGATACACTAACATAGTGGTATTTTTAAGATTATTACAGTTTGCACCTACAGCCCACACCAACTACCTAAAACACCAAAACATGCAACCATTCAGTTCTTGTTTGTTTCCAATCCTTTACTTTACAAGAATAGTTTATGAAAATCTCGTATTTTACACATGCTACCATTTTGGATGGATTTACAGGTTTATTAACTGATTAATAGATTTGAGAATTACAATAGTAAGACATTTGCTCCAGTCTCTCCAGGGGTGTCCCTCCTGTCAGTAGTTGTGTTTCCATTAACCACATAATTGCGAAAACTGGAATAACGAAAATAGATTTGCTTAATGAAAACATGGCAATTTTGGTGGGAAAAAAGTTACATTTTACAAATTCATATTAGCTGGTAATGGATCAGGCTGTCAGCCAGTCTACAGTCTCCTGCTAAACTACACATACAGCTCTTAGCTAATTGTAGTATTAAACATTATTACTGTGGTAACTGCAATGGGTGGCACTGTTTATTAAGTCATATTTTTTATGTACAGAAATATTCAGAAACTGCAACATGTCTTTAGGAAGCCTTGTTTCAGCTAATTGACGAGGGATGTGCAGCAACAGGTGACGGAGGGACTGTGATGTGTTACTCAGAGTAAACTTTCATCCCCATAATTTTTCAACTGTAACTTAATATTTTGGAATACTCTCCAGCCACTTTCTCACTTTCTTTGCTAAAGCCAACAGAAGCAGGCATCAGGTATGCTCCAGAATAATCTATAATTTGGCTCTATCCAGAACAGATAAACAAGAATTACATAATCCAACATTTTACATGGCTCCTTTAAAATGAATCAATAAGAAACTTTAAAGTAGTGGCCCATCCAGAATAGAGCATGTGGGGCTTAATAAAATCTTAGCCATATGGGAAGAAGGACTGATGTTTAAGTGGCACAGTGGAGGAAAAATTAAAAAGCACAGGTGCATAAATACATAAAGAAAACCATTTTGGAAATTATTTTAGGCATAAAAGACTGTGGAGGGTGGAGTTTAAGGAGCAGCAGGGCGTCCCCTAGGGTCCCCCCTTGGTGGCGCCAGTGAATTAGTCCTTCCATCAATGGACTGTAGTAAAATAACAAAATAAATAAATGAATAATTAAGTAATATTTGTTTTTTTATCAGTGACCTAAGATGGTTGGATTCACTGAGCAGGAAACAAAAACGTGGGGGAAAACGAAAGCTACAGAAGAGACCGCGTGTCTCTTCACCTGTCTATACATCCTTCTAGATTTATCTACCCGTATTTACCACGCCATTCATCAAATAATCGCTTAAAGTAAGTTTTTTTTCTTCCTGAAAGTAAATGACGGTTTACTTTTCAGCTAAGTTTGGATTTTAACGTAAAACCAGAACTACGGATTTTTATTTATTTATTTTTGGTCTCGAGAGAACATCAAAGCAAAAGTAGAAGACAGTAGAACAATGGCATTTATTTCTTTTCACGTCGCATATCACAACTGATGAAACTCCACAGAGGGACTCTATCGATTCAAAGCACGCTGGGGGGTTTTTTCTTCACAGTTTCTTCTGGAAATCAGAGGACGGTTCAATTCTAACATTCCATGACAAAAGAAAGAAAGAAAATATAACCCGAACGTCTTTCTGTAGAAAAGACAGCATGTCTGCGCTTCTAAGCCTCGTTTCTGTCTTTTCCTTCCTTGATGCGTCAAGTCATGTGGCCAGCTGGGAAACTTTCAGCACCACGGAAAAAAGGAACAGCTCCGGGAGAGCAGCGCGAGCGTCCTGTCAGCCTGTCAGTCAACAGGCTGCTTTGACAACCACCTCGCGCGCGCAGCAGCACGCAAGCTGCGAAAAAACCAATCTGTAATACACGATTCAATTCCCCTCAAAATATGAAACATTCATATTTAGCCGTGATTTAATTTGTATTTTTTACAAAAGTTGTTCTTTGCTCAATGAAGCATTTACGTATATCCAACATGTTTATGTTACTCATAAAAATGTTGAGTAACATAATACACAACATGCTTCTCAGCCTGAGAAGCCGCAGCTCAGAGTCAATGAATCACACCGACAAACCGTACAGCAGCAGAAAGCGTTTATCCGTGAGCTGTGAGCGCTTATTCGGCTAACAGAGAACGTAAACTGTACTCACCTGTCCAAAACGACGCAAAGCTTCAAACAAGCCTCCCTAAAGGCAGAGCAGCTCCATACCGGCCGGCTGAGCAAAACTTTAGTTCGCCGCGCGCGTGTTTGAGAACTGCACCAACCGCAGAAAACCGGAAGTCTTCAGTAACAGAGCGGCGGGAGCGGAGGCGAGGGGTCCGCTGTTTTAAGGATGAACCATTGCTAGGCAGAGTCCTGCGATAAGTCTTATCCTTTTGGGTGGTGAAACAACGTGTATCCTATGCGGTGTTGCGGGCTGCGGTGCGGTTAGTGCGGCGGGGGAGAGTGGAGAACCCGGCGCATACAAATGTGTCCATGCTGCTTTGGCGGAGAGCAGCGGCGTCAGCCTCCCGGGTCCTAACGCTGTGCGCGAACAATGGCACCACAATCAATACGGGATTCCTAATCAGCCACGGGACAGTCAAAGGGTTTATTAATTACAAACCCTCTGTTGTTCTGTGATCTTTTTTAACAGATCTGAGATTACAGAATTAAAAAGAAAGAAAAAAACGAGAGAAAAAAAGGAATGAATTCAAGACAATAATCGTGGCTTTTGCTTCATTTTATGATGCTCCTTCATAGACACCCAGAAACCCCGAAGATCCATGTTTTATGAAGCTTAAAAGCTCAACACTGAACAATAATAAGAAATGGCATTTGTATAACAGAGCTCTTCGTCAGAGCCAACCCAAAGCATAAGCAAGCTAAGCTGTTGTTACAAGATTAAGACCGTTAAACCCTGAGGCGGACCCTGAGAGAGTCTGGCTTATTACACAGAAAACGTGTGTTAATCTCAATAAATAAGAATTTCATAAAAAGTTGACTTAGCCTATTTCAGTAATTTATTTAAAGGGGCAGTATTGTCTAAAATCTTTGTTTTTTCCAGCATTACATCATGTTATGTTATTCCTTAATTAAAAACTGACCTGGGGTGTTGCCTTAAATCTTTTATGCCTGTTTGAGAAAACCTTTAGTCTCCTATGGCAACCATCCAGCTATGCAAAATGCCTAGCAGGACCAAGCACTCCCTTCAAGACGCAGCTCCTCCTCAGAGATGCAGTACAAGCTTCCATAGCCCAGCCCTCCTCAGTGACTCCCAACTTGGATCCTTCAGACTAGCAAGCAGAAATTAGTAAACACCCGGTGGAGCTGCACTATTAGAGGCAAATTGGTGGATGATGGGCTGAAATTACCTCTAATTAAATTCTGCATAAAGACCAAAGTAAAAACTCTTTCTGTTAAGATAATTAAAAATTAGTTTTTGATTTGAAACATCGCTTATAGTTTCTAGAGGTAAGGGAAGGTAGAATCAAGTGATGGACATTGTGCATTTATGGTTATTATACAAGCTTTTCTGCAATATGTGTAAATGAATTTAGTAAATTAAAATAAATGAAATCAAATAGTGAGCATAACTCTAAACTCTAGACTTTAAAACTGCCACATTTACCAAAACAACTATGCAGAGTTCAAATCTCCTTCCCATGATTCTTGAGTCTGGACTTTAAACCTTATGTTAAACTGCAAAATAACAGTTTGTTAAGGAGTCTTAGGGAAAATCATCAGGTGTTTTTATGTTTTAATCTTAGAAATTAATCATTTTCAAAAGTTTGGTGCAAGCAAAGCCAAAATAAATCTTAAGACTTACAGCAGTTTCATTTAAAATGAATTTTGCTTGAAGAGATTTTTTTTCCCCATCTGTAAAACAAACATAAATTTCACACAAGTACAAACAATTGGCTTCAGAATTGAATTTCTGTATAATGCATTTATGTATCCCATCATCCCGTCAAACCGGCCCATCACCTCATGCATTATGCCACCCGTCTCTTTTCTTTCTGCATTGGCTATTCAAGTATTGGACAATTTTGTGACCCAGTATTTGTACTTATTCATGCTTATGTTTCTTTAAACTCTAATGTTTTTCTGAAAGCATAAATACAAACAGAACTTCTGCTCCTGTCAGTCATTACTCAGGCAGGCTGAATGGGACTGAACTGAGATTCAGGCCGACTCCGTTCCTGCTTTGCATCTTCAGACTCCGTTTGTCTCATAGAGAGGAAGAGGGCAGGTCTAGATGAGGTGCAGAACAAAGATCAGTCCTAATTCTACTCCTTAGCTGTGTTTTCATTGACCACAATTCACAATTTGACATTTCAAAAATGAATTGAAGCTCAGGTAGGTCTTCCCCTGGATCCGGTCACTGGTGGTGGAGCTGAGCTTGGAGAGAGGAATCTTGATTGGACCTGGAAGCATCGGGGAGGCTGAGGGTGAACGTAGGGAGGAGGTGAGTTGAAGCACAGCTGAATCGGGTGGATCTGTGGTTACTTCCCCTTTTAAAAGAGCTCTTGCAGGGTGATTGGATCGAGATGAAGCGGTGGCGTGTCCTGGTTGGGTGGGGCGAAGGCATGGTGATAAGTGATGCTGGCTTAAGGTGAAGAGTCCTACAGGTTGAATTCACACCTAGGGCTTAATTAGAAATGCAGCTAATAAAAAAGTAGTATTAACTAATGATACCACTTCTCACATTTTATCAAATAAAGAAAATATCTTTATTGAGATTTTTAGTGATGGACCACAAAAGCTTCTTCTCAGTGTGTGTGTGTGTGTGGCGTTAACTGGTTCTTCCCAAGGCAGCTCCAGTTAAATTTGTCTCCATTTGCATATTCTGAAAAGTTCTTTCCAGCTCTTTGTAATCACCTCAAAGACGGAACAATTTGGACCCAGCCGGATTTCGCACGCACTGTAATTTAATGAGCAACACATTGAATTTGTTGATTGGCCCTTTCCATGCGACTTAGTTCCTCCAGACTGGTGGCAGATTCATACGAAATACTTCTCAGTCCAATTTGCGTGAGATATTGTTGAAGATATTAAAGGCCAAGAGAAGAAGAACAGTAGCTTCTTAAAGAGATAAAGGCACATTTTAAGGCGTTATATTGGGAAGTCAAATTTCTTTTAGGTCATATTTGATCTAAGCAGCATTTTTATAACAACTGAAGGTAACAGTTACTTCACTGTGCTATAAAATGACCCTATGTGCTTCAACAATACACAATACTGTCCCTTTAACTGTTCCACAGAGCAATGCTGAATCTACTCATGAGAGAGTATGGCAAAGCTGCAAACCCACTAAGACAAGATGTCCACCTTAACCAAAAAAAAGCAACAAGAGGCCCATAGTGACCCTGGAGGGATGTCAGAATGTCACAGCTTCGGTGAGAAAACCTCTCAGCAAAACATTCTCTTTACAAATCTGGAAGAACGACGAGAAGAAAGTAAAAAAAAATACATTTCTCAAGTGTACCACAAGCTACTCAGACTCAGGTGGAAGGTGCTCCGGTCAGATAAGACATGAAAATTGACTCTTGAAATTGAGAAAGTGGTCCCAGTAGTACGATCACATACAATCCAATCGCAAATTCCTGCTTAAATTCAACTTGCATTGATACAAGCTCGTTTCTTGCAGCGACATGTTATTGTTGTTCAGGCAGTATGACATTGAAAGTCAACTGAAGTTCACCTCCATTTGCATTCACTTGCTGCGCGCGAACGACGGAGAAAACTGAGGAGTCAGCAGCCGCGCTTGATATGCAGGATAAGCGCCTACATCTGCAACTTGTTAATCATATAACAAGAAGAAAGCAATGACACACAATGAGGTCATGGATTAATCCCCAAAAGAAGAATAACACTTGATAATCTTTTGTTCATTATTTATTCAGGAAGGCAGGTGTTGCTGGAAGAGAAGAACCCTGGGGTAATTTGGGGATTGGTGCGGCGTAATGTAAAAATATTGCAGAGATAAATGCATTATTATGTTGGTGCCATAATGGTTCAGAAATGCTGGGGAAGAGCCAGAATAGCGTTATTTCTTAATGTAAGCCACTTTGCCTGAACGGTTGCATAGGCAGCGTGTAGCATCACAGTTTTTACCTGAGAGCTGAATGAAAATCAGTTCTTTTAAGTTACATAGGGATGAAAATCCATAAACAGTATAAAAACTAAATCTAGAGATACTCGGTTTACCTGATAAATCTGGAAATGTATGCACAACTTGCAACTGGAGTTTCGACATTTTCTGTGTGTGCTCCTAGCAAGGGTACCAACAGATGGGAAGAAAGCAGCTGCAGATGGGAGATTGGCTGACTTGAACATTAACTTGTAGAAGACGAGCCCAACAGGTCAGGTGTCCTCAAAGACAGACCACATGTTCGGCACAAACAGCCAAAAATATCCCGCTGATATCCACACTCAGAACTTCCACATGCTGATTCCTAATATCCAGACGCTGGCACGGACGCTGCACCTTCTGAAGTATCCACACACCTAGAACTGCTTCACATTTTACCACGGTGTATTTGATTAGTGATGCTTTTTTATCTTTAGACTTGACATTACATAGTTGTGAAGTGGAAGAAACTGATCCATGATTCACTGAAATTTTTGCTGATTCTTCGCTGAAAGGCCCGTCTGATTGGATGAAGAGTCTCTGTTAACAGCTGTTTCAACTCCTTCTATCACACTTTAGCTTTTATGTCTAGACTTTGATGCAGTTATCAATATACTTTGATCAACTCTCTGACTGAAGGTTAAACCTGGAAGTGGAGGTGAACCTCCATCTGAGTCTCACGTTTTCTACAGTTTTGCCCTGTTTTTATCTTCACCCATCGTCTAATCAACTATGACCAGCTTCTCTGCCGCTGCTAGAGAAAGACATTTGGGTCGATTGAGTTTAGAATTTATGGCTTGCAAAATGTTGACTAGTTGGAATGTTTAGCGTAGCATTCCTTTAAACTTAGTCTCTGCTCTCTCCTGTGTTTCTAATAGTCCAATACACTCGGCTCGATTGGGGACGAAAATTGCAACTTTTGTTACATTTTCAGGTGATGTGGATTGCTTTCACACAGCACCGTGTCAGACCAACTAAACCGTTTCTAAAATGTGAAAATTGTGTCTGCCCCTCATCTGTGGTGGCACTGCTCCAATGCTGAAGGAAACAAAACAACATTTCTGAAGAAGACAGCTCAACTTCCTGTTTCAAAAAATGGAATGACATCAGGATTTAGCAGACTCTTTTGTCTTTGGTAAAGGTCATCAAGCCATTTCTTCAACTAGTGTTAGTGTCTTGGGTAGGTTTTGATTGTGTAACCCAGAATGCCCTACTTCATGCTTTTGGAGCGGTGTCCGGTCCGCTGAGCGTTCATATATGCATTTGAACCGTACCAGAGTTCACTTCAACTGAGCCGAGACCTCGTAGATGGACCAAACAAACTGGACTATCTATGCAATTTAACTAGACTTTGACTAAAAAGACTTGATGTGAGTTTTTTAGGGATTCAATACAAATATGAAGTTTTTCACATTTTTATTGGTAAAACGACAAAAAAAACTAGTGTCATTCTTTGTTAAAACTCTGTGAACCTGCTCTGAAAGGCAAGTAAAGCCTGGCAGACTGATTGAAATACACTGGGGGAAACCCTGGATGGTATTAGCATTTTCTTAAGGTGGATGAAATCATTGACCTTTTTGTAAATTTCAAGTTCCTGCTAGAACACTGAAGAGGAGTTATATTTTGTAGCCTTATTGTTAGTCCAAGCACTTGCTCTTGATATTTAACGATAATGTTCAATCTTTAGTAAAAAAAAAATGTAAGTGTGTAAATATGAATATTACAGTTCATATTTCTTTAACTGTTCTCATGAGTGACTAATAAAAAACTGTAAATAATAAAATAAATAAATAAACAGACCTTTGTTAAAGACTTTAAAAACAATGAGGGCAAGTACACTGACAAAAGCATTAGAAAAAACCTGACCTGTTCTCAAAGACAGAATATAAAAGACCTACGTTCAACACTACAGTCCATCTGAACAAGTTATTATCAAACTAGTCATATCTGCCCGAAATCAGTTCATAAAACAGCAAAAGGAAAATAACACGACCCTATCCAGGTTATATTTAGCAAATTTTCTGTCACCATCCAAAACCGTAATAGACTTTCAGACTCTGTTCTTCCTGCAGTCTTAATTGCTTGGCCCATTTATTACAGTGACGTTGTCATCCCAACTCATGACAGCCTGCAGCACAGGAGAACCTTACTTAGCGTTATTAAAACATTTTTCTTTTCTTTCCCAGAAGCTTTCAAACTCAAATGAGAAGTCAGGTTTGGTTGTCACATATTGATCGTGGTGTAGACAGGACTGGCTTTACGTGTGATCTCTGCTTCCGCTCGTCTCATTTAAATCGAAAATCAAATAGAGTTTTACTAGTTTCCTGACTGCACAGACAATCAATGAGAAATGTTAGCATGCAGTTTTCTAAAAACTAAAAAAAATTCAAACTTGCAATGGGAGAAAGTATTTATTCGTTTGGAAGTAAGCTGTAAAGCATCTCAAGAATCAGTAAAATTTTAAGGATAAATTAGAATCTCAACACATTGTCATAACTTCATCTCTCATTGATAAGTATGGATCGAAATCCAAACCATCTTTGCCTGAACACTGGCCTTTATGTGAAACCCAGCATTAAACCATGTTCTGGGCTGCTGCCTCCTCTGAATACTAACTTTGGGAAGAAAACTATTAAAAAATAAAAAACCTCTACTTTGACAAAAAGCTTTGTACACACTTTCCTGCCAATCTCGGCACTATTTAATACAAGGAAAAGTGTTTCAGTATTTGCAACTGAATTTGCTGTGGCCTTCTGGGTGTATCAGAAACTGGTTTTGCAGACAAGAGGAGGGTGTTTTCCAATGAGGAGATTCTCCATTTGTGGACAAGCTGCAAATGTCAAAACAAGACATTGTATCGAAACAGATTGGACTTGAGGTACTTAATAAGAGAACCTAAATATTTATTAATTGGACAAAAAATATCACTGCTTGCTGTGTTAAATAATTTGTATTGTTTTGTTTTTAGGGAATAGAACTTCACAAAAAGATGTTATCCTCATTCCATTTACCATTCTCTGCTTGGCCAAAACGTTACGCTAAGAACAAATTGAGTTCTTGAGTTTTATTTTAAAGCTTTCTTTAATAAAGTTGTTTGCAAATATCAAATGGATGAATGAAAGACCAATTATCTATAACTGTTAGGTAAAAGGTCAAATTTGCCATTTCAGACATTTGACTAAATATGAGTGTTCAATGGTTCTTTGTCACACATGTTTCATGATAAATGAAAAAACACATAATTAAAACACATAATTAGATTTTTTAAGGTAACATTGTGCTTAAATACTATCTTATCAGTCAATTCAACACAGTTTTTATCTGTTTATTGCATGAATTAGTTTCTCCAATTTCTTGTGAGTTATTGTGAAAATTCACGTAAAATCAACAAATCCCTGCATTTTTTCATGCTAATGCAAAAAATTTGAGATAATTGCAGACTTTTTGCAAAATTGGTGAAAAACGTTGGATTTAAGTGACGGTTTGCTCTCACCCACAGGTGACAGCCTTTTTCTACATCTACTGAATAGCCGCCTTACTTGATGTTACAATGCATAATGATGCGGCAAGTAATAAAAAGTTGCATTTGCCATCACAGATAAGTGCAAATATTTTTAAATAACTACCACAAACACTTTAATTATTGCAAAAAATAAATTTATAAATCATAAATCGATTGCAAAATCCCTGGGGTGCTGAAAAGATATTCAATATTATTTTATTTTAAGAATTTATTTTTATTTTAAAGGTTTAACGGGTTTTATCAATGCATTCTGACACAACCGACCCTTTAAGAACATTCATGGTTTTGATTTGGCCCAAAAGGAAAATGAGTTCGACACCCCTGCTCTAAAGTGTCTTTTCATAGAATCCTGTTTTGGATAGTGGATGTGTGTTAGGATCAAGGATGTGGAATTTGTAGTATTCTGTTGAATCAAAATAGGGCACATTACTTAACAGTCTTATTTATTTACATTAATATATAGCTAAGACTCAACAGATCATGTGGGAATGAAATATGAACTCACAGGATACTTATTAACTCAATTATTCAGCAAGTGCATCGATCCATCTGTTTCACTTGAGGTCAGTAGACCTTCATCGGTGCAGACAGAGCTGCACAGGGTGATCTGACGTAATATTAAAGGGTATTTGCTGACACATTACAGTCAGTTTTATTGATTATGTGGGAATGGCACACATACAGTCTACACGAATGTGTGTTTGAGATCTTTGGGATAAATATAAAAGAATTTTATCAGTCAAAAAAATAATGATCAAGGTTTATATAAAAATCAAAGTCTTTGCTACAGGATCAAGTGCAAATTAAGGCAATACCAGAGCATCTCCCCCCAGCCAGAAGCATCAGTTCTTCATACACTTTAAAAGCAAAAGACCAATATACAGTCATCAGATATTAATTGAGTCATTTTGAAAGAACACCCAGAAAATTCAATTTTTTCCCTAAAACAGAAAACAAACAACTACCTAAACATGCAGTCAGGTTTGTGTTGGAATTTCAGACAGAAGCAGACACCCACAGATGAGCCTCTGATAGAGCTCAGCTCCCATGATAGTAAACATGGCCCTAAGAACTGCAAGTCATGCAGTAAACTCTGTCGCATTGTTCCAGAAGTGCACCACTTTTAATAACCAGCGACTGCACAGGAAAATGAACAATAAAAATGCTGGTTTGTTAGTTAGTTGTTTTTTCCTGGCCAGCACTTTGCTGTTCCTTCATTAAACTTTGGAGAACAGTGAGCTCTAGCAAGATCCCTGAATTAGCACAAGAAAACTCTTTGATGGATCATTAAAACATATGTAATACAGTTTAAAGGTGCTGTGATTTCAGTGGTAAATAATCACATATTTATCTGAGGAGAGGATGCAGACTGACTCACATGTTATGCAAAACAAAAATAATAGAAGTGAATGAATATTGTTTGTAACTCATTAGAAACTCCTAACAATCTTCAACGTATCACAATCTAAGATGGTATGGAAGATGCACACGGAGTACACAATAGCTGTGTTTCCATCCAATTGTTCTGTGAATTTTAAGCAAACTTAGAAAAGGAAAATGTGAATTAGTCATATTTTCCTTCTACAGGTTTGAAGCAAATCAACCAAGTTTACATAAAGTGTAATTTAATCAGATGAAGAAGCTACACATGGGCTGTAATAACAAAAATGTCGATATTGCAAGCTTGCATGGACCACACATCTTCTACAAAATGGAGCTCATGATTTGAACTTTGGTTTTTATGCCTCTGGTAAGGCACAGACCCAGCTGTGCATGGGAGGAATCCACCACTCTTATCCCAGTCACGAGTGCCTCTCGTCGGTCACTCCATGCTGGACAGTCCTGCTGGAGGTTTGGACCCCACTGTGGATGGGGGGAAAAAAGTGTTTCCATCTCCACTTTTGCACATTCTCTTTTTCAGAAAAGCCAAAAACTATATTACATGAGAGTAAGAATTTGAATTGTGTAACTGAGGAAGTTATTTAAAATTTTTAAAACCCATTAAAAACCGTTGATGGAAAAACAGGTAATAACACTATGAAAAGATAAAAGACTTCCACAGAGTTTCAGTCAGTACAACACAACATGCACAGCACAATACTTGAAACACTGATACAGAATCTGTATTATGTTTGTTTTCTAATTTTGTAGTACTTTACAATACTACAGAAAACAAGAATAACAACAGCCTTCCTGTCTAGCCATTGTTGTCATATTTGCAGTTTTAATTAAAGTTAAATATCAGTTAATATTTAATAAATATTAATTTGGTTTGATTGGATCTGTAATTGCTTTGCTTTCTCTTCTTCCACATCCTTCATTGTTTCAGTAAATGTGGGTTAATAGGTTTTACAAAAGCCCCATGATGATGGTTCCATCCGCTATACAAAAAAAAAAAAAAAAAGAAGCGCATGTGTCCTACATGCATTATCACACCATTCTCATTAAAGGCAGTAAAGCATAAGGCATAGCAGGTTGTGGGAATTGGACTCAATTCTGTTGTGACAGAATCTTTTTTAAGCTTAGATTGGATTTTTATTATGGTTCCGTAGTGCACAAAATTCATAGGTGGTGATATTTTATAGGAAGGCATGAAACTTTTACCAGTCACATGGGACGGCCGGAGCAGCAGCGGAGGATTTTCTACTGATCAACATCTAACCAGCTAATAGCTTTCTGTACTGCAAGTTAATTCTTGAATGGAATTGAATTATAACTCATGTCCAAACAAATTACCGTCAAGCAATAAGCAGGTGCCTTTTTTGACAAGCCCAGGGCGTTTGTAATCTAACGCATGAGTCGTCTCTTCCCCCAGCTCCAGGCCCTGTGCTCCCAAGTAATACACCTTCTGCCTTCCCACTTATCCAACCAATTCCTGTTTCAGAAGCCGCCGGTGTGGCGGCACTTTGTGGGGGAGGTAATACACGAATAAAAAAGGGGATATAATAATATGCAATCTGAGCTGGGACCTACCGTGAACAGGTTTCATTCTTATCCCAAACATCAAATATAAAGTGGAATCAAATTGATCTCACAAAGGACTTTGTTGTAAAAATATTTATCTCTGTTTCAGTTACAGTTTTTTATTTTTCCTGATTAAGAAATATAGTAGGGAGCCACTGGAAATACATATAACATAAATAGTGGAAAATGGAGTTGGCTGTCAAACAAGTTGGTTGTAATTCTCGCCCTTAGGTTCGGCTCTTGTAAAATGTTTTATGTTCAAAACAGTTGTCACAAACTACAAATTGTTATTTTAGCAAATCATGAGCTGTATGTCAAATTAATCATCAATATTAAAACAATAAAAGACCTGAAATAGTTCAGTTGGTGAGCAATGAATCTAAAATATATGACAGTAAAATTTTTATCATTACATTATGGAAAATAATTAACTTTATCACAATATGCTTTTTTGAGAAGGACCTGTATGTCAAAACTCAGAAAGAATACACTCAAAAAATTGAACTTAGGGGGTTATTACATTAACAAAAGAATATCATCTACTTTTAACACAATAATTTCATGTTTTAAACAAAAACGTAATAAAATCATGTTGAATAAACAAGAAATTCAACAACTTAACGTTTATGAAATTGAATCATGTTGAGATAACATGATTCATTCTAGTCAGACTGATCTTGTGCTGGAGGCGACGAGCGAGATCACGGCAGATCACGCGAGATTATGGGAAATCACGCGATATCATGGGAAATCACAGAGGGCTCACGAGATGATTGTTTTTTTTTTTATCAAACTTTATTTAAACAAGGTAAGCACAAACAAGAAAGGCAAATACAACAGTGCAACTCTGGAGGCTTAATAAAGGCAGATTTCAAAGTGGAATACACAGATTGCTAAGCAGAAAAATGACAGAAATAATGAAAATAATAATAATAATAATGAAAATAATGAAATAATAAGAAATAGCAACAAGGGGATTTATATGTTAGGATTGACATAGATTGGTGGGCAATTTCATTAATAATTCAGTCAGGTTTTCAAATGATCCAATACATTTCAGAGATTTC
>CAEGAF010158858.1:0-29821 GCA_903067075.1 Micropoecilia bifurca
TATATATAGTTCTTTTTATGCTAGGTTTTATGGTTTTTATGCTAGGTTTTGGCTAGACTGAGATTACTGAGTCAAAATAAGTAGCCTTAAGTCCCACAAGATTTTCTCAAGGAGGATAAACAAAAATAAAAGAATTAACAGATGATAAAAATGGATGGAAGACAAGAAAGGGCATACTTCTCTTTCAACTTGTTGACTTTAGCTCCAACATTGTTGAGCTGGTCCTCAAGGTTATTCTTCCTACTTTCAGTTTTTTTAAGGTTTCTGTTCAGATAGACAAACACACACAAACACACATAAAATAGTTTCTCATACATTTGTTTTTCTTAGGATTGACAGAGATTACGCATTCTGTAACCAGGTGCTGCTCACACTTTCACGTGAATAGATAATTTATAAAAATCCATTAATACAAAATGTTGTACTTCCATAGAACATTAAAATTGTATCAGTTGTTTTTCTGAGGTGTGTTTGTCTCCTACTCCAGAAGTCCAGCTTGTTCTCTTTCCAATGGCTCGATTCTCTCCAGTACAAAGGAGTATTGGACGTTTGCTTTGACCCAGGCGGCCAGAGGAGCAGCTGCTGCACTCGCACGCTTTGCATTCTGAGAGCAAAAACAGCGCCTACTGTCAGAAACAACTCAGACACAGCAGTCACAGTGTCACCTCCAAGCCCCAGAAACAGAACAGCATCAAGAGAATACTAACATCTACCAAAAAACACATTTATATCTCATTCGGCTGCAACCACGGCTGTCTGACCTTAGGGTCGAAAGAAGCCTTGTTCCTGTTGAGGAGCTCTTCCACACTCTGGCGGATCTCTGGGGTGATGTTTCGAGCATCAAACGTAGCAATATCCTCCCTCACACCACGCTTAGCCAGAAAGCTGCAGAAAACAACAGAGTTAAAGAGAAGCAAGAGAGAGAGCAAGAGAAAGCTCTGGTGTCAGATAAGTCAGTAAGAAGTTGAAAAGTTACCTTTTCATGCTGACCCAGGTGGTGTCAAAGACGCCCATAAGTCTCAGCACTCCCTCAAGGATGTCTCTGATGACATCGGGGGGCATGCGGAGAGAGCGGATCTCAGACAGAGCTTCAGGCTTGATGTTTCCAACTGCACGCTTGGCTTCATCTACCAAAGGCTGCAAGGGCAGCATGGTTAAGTGAACGATAATGCAGATGAGATTGCTAGCATTGAAAATGTACGGCATGCTTCTCTAGTAATGGGCAAGGCAGTCAAGCCAAGAACTTACTTGAACTTCCTTCAACTCATCATCTATTTTGGCTTTTCTCTCTTCAATCTTGGACATTTCATGAGCCATTTTCTCTTTGATTTTTTCCATTTCTGTCTTCTGGTCACTGGCATTCTAGATTGTTTAAAAAAAAGAACTTGCTCTCAATTAAAATGATACATTTTGATAACCTAAAGTTGAGTACAAAACAAATAAACTCCAAAATAGCAAAGTGCCTGAGAAAAAAAGGGGATGTTTAATGTTTTGACATTCAAAATGTGTTCCTTATGCAGTTCTTGTGAAGGTTTACAGTCATTCAGCAAAGGCTTATTATTATTATTTTTTTTTTATTTTGAATGAATAACAAAATCAAAAATCAAGTGCTCAAGTTTGAATTAATTATGCTTTTTGCTAATATAAAATAGATTAACTAATATCAGATTAACAGTCTCTTGAGATGCACCTCAAATTCACAATCTGAGGCAAAAACATTTCTGGAATAATCCCATCTTATTAACCACTCTTCTTGGCAAAACTGCTAGAATTAAAATTAAAATAGTTGGTCTCCAAGAACAGAGAAAACTTTTAAGCATAAAGCACTACATTTTAATGGGAAGGCCAGTCCAGATGCCTCCTTTATCCATTCCTAAAACCAGTTCCCATATATGTTTGGGATCAGTGTTGTGTTAGAAAACCCCACTGCATCAAAGCACTCATCTGGCCTCAGCTGTGATTGTCATGCAAAAAGGAAATTGGCAGGCATGTACAGAAAAATGCTCAACTTAAAAATTCAGGGAAAAAACTTCACATGCATTTGAAAATGCCCAAAATTTAGATGCCATGCTGAGTGTTGAGTGAATGGAAAATTTCCACTTTAATTTTTTAACTACTATACTACTTTTACCACACGCTGGATTGAATGTTCCCATTATGATTAAGCCTCAATAGATGTGTGTTTCCAGCTTTCCTCTTGTTGTCTCAGCTCGTTTTTTTCTCTCCTGCTGTCTTGCTCTCCACAGGCAGCCTCGCTGCTACAGTCCAAGGGGACGAGTCTAGTGGTTAATTATCTCTCTGCAAACTGGTTCCACTGACATTTGTTGTTTTACTTTTTCACTTTTCTCCCTACTTACTCCATCAAAATGAAAATGCACATTCCCCACAGAGCGAATACTGAAGAATTTCAGCTTCCTTTTTATCAGTCCTTTCATTCAGCCGTCTGTCCTCAAGACAAAACCCGGAAACCAAAATGGAAACAAGTATCAAGAGATGGGAAAAAACAAAACAAACAAGTGCACATGTATGCTGATAAGGTTAAAAAAAAAAAGTTTTCACTACAGGAAGGCACAGCCAGGGGAAATCCAGGAAAAGTTTGGTGCATTATGAGAAGAGGTGGGTTGCAAAAGACATGAAAGCCTGGAGGAGAATTGCCCGGCTTAGCAATGATTGCCACAAACATACATGTATACAGAAAGTAACACAGACACAAACACACCTGCATGGAGGAGGTGATTTCCTGCAGGGCAGCATCTGCCTCCTGTTGTTTGGTTTTCAGCAGCCCGCTCTGCTCGGCAGCCCGCCTCTTTAAATCATCAACCAATGCTTTGGCCTCGTTCATCTTGGACACACCTGCCTGAAGACACAAGCCAACTTAAGATGTGATAGATGAGACACAATCAGGATTTATGCAAATCGGGAACATGTGGCATCTTACTAAAACACTCACTTGTAGACGTTTAAGATCGATGCCTTAACAACAAGACTAATCTAATAGTGCAAAAATTACATGATTCCAAATCCTCTAGCAAATTAAGAAAACATTGCATTAATCTGTTTTAATCATCTACTAGGGAAGGTACCGGTACTCTCCATTTGATCAAAACAACATTTTGTTACTTTAACTGTTTTGAACATTATTACCGTTTTATACTATTTTTCAGAACAAATCTGAAAAGCTGGTGGTTCAACAAAGTAATACTTCAGGTGGTTGAATACATACAAACAAGCTGTTCGGTTTCATCACCTTTAACTGCACTGTACATATATTCATCATTTGGTTTCCATATATCACATCAAATCCCAATAAAAATATTAAAGTATGTGTTTACAATGTGAAATATTGTGATGTAAAAATATTTAAACGTATAGGTGTATGAATACTTTTAGAAGGGAAAACTTGCAAGAAAGTAGATAACAGCAGAAAAAATATTTCTTAAAGAAATAGATGTAGAGATGGGAAAACCATTTGGTGCATGACGCGTGGCTGACACTTACCTGTAGATGCTGCTGCCTCGTCGTAAGCTGGTTTTGCTTCCGGCTGTGTAGTGTCGTGTACACATGCAGGAAGGCCATGTACTGGCTTGGCGTCGCACCGTTTTCTTTGCATGATTCATGGACCATCAGGAACAAACGACCCAGGTCTCCTAGTTCTGACCCTGATGATATTCAAGGATAAAAAAATGGTTTTAATCACAAACGTCTTATCATAATTTGTTTTTAGTTGATACTTATGCATCAGTCTTGACTTGGACTCAATCGAACATCTGAAGTGTTATTTTCAAGAGTGATTTAGTTAAATGAGAACAAAATAATAAATAAACGAAACATAGAAACATAATATCTAGCAAGACACATGTTCAGTAATCTTCTTTATATTGCACGCGTGGATGCAGCTGTTACACGCACTTTAGCCTGAAAAACACAAATTTGTTTTTGGATCATTAACACAGCGAGCAATACGTTTAGGACGTGTCAGATGCATTTCCTAAAAATTAACGCACATGCATTAATGAACTCATAAAAGGAAATGACACAACAACCCAAAAATAATTAATTAATACACACACACACACACACACACACACACACACACACACACACACACACACACACACACACAAATAGAGCCATATCCTAAATCATTTAAAAATATTATATTTGTACTTTTGTCCATCCGCTCCTACCTGAGCTTTTCCTTTTGGTTGCCTTCTTTTTTTCATTCTCATCTCCTTGCTCTGTTTTTGCCAACACCAACTCAGGAATCTAATCCAAAATAGGGAATGTTAGATTTTCCTAGAAAGCAACGATGAATCTGTTCCTTTGGAGTCACAGATAAAACATGTTATGTTAGTTTTATGTGAATTTAAAACGATATCTTTTTATGTATTTAGTCACTGACTAATTTATCGTACTGAGCAAGAATGTGGATAATTTCTGAGAAGACAAAAAGCAAACAGTAAAACACAAAACCCTCATCCACAAGCGCTGCCTATGGGAGAGGAAGTCTGACAAAGCACTGCTAATGTCAGTAGTAGCTCTACTTGGTTCATTTAAAGGTAATCTCCTCTCATTAGGAGAGAAGATTTATAGGTGTATTTATAAAGTCAGACTATGTTTTGTCCAACAATTTGTCCATAAGACATGTTCCCTGTTCCTAATCTTTACTGCAGTGTTTTAAAGATGCTTTTTTAATGCCTATTGAAATAACATTTAATCTTTTTTTTCCCAGAATGAACATCTCCATCAGAGCACCTCCTAATAAGGGATGTTTGAGAAACTGGATCAGGCTCCTGGTTTGGGAAATGACTTTCATTTCTGTTGTTTCTGATATATAAATCTCGTATCAAGCAAACAATTACATTTTGCATTTTGTTTGTGCATTGCTTTTTTTTTCAATTTATTGTTCAAAATCAATTATAAAAATGCAGAAAAACTCAGCAGCATTAATTGGTTGTCCTGCACTGACCTTCTTCATGCTGCTGTCCGACCATCCTTCCATCCACTGGACGGAGCACTTGCGGTAGAAAGCTGGGTTACTTTCACAGTTGATTGTGAAGTTAGAATTGGAGCAGTCCATGATCAGGACAATGTGGAGGTTCTGTTGAATTCCTGAATAACATGAATATTGGATGTTGTATCGCAAAAGGGTAAACAGACAAAAACTAGCTTTGTGTCTAAGATAATTTTTTCCAGTATATATTGCTGCAGCAGAAGTGGAAAGTGAAATTGAGCAGGGAGCTTTTTAGGGGGTTAACTGTAACAATAATAAAGCTATTGATTTGATTCTCTCCCAGTAACCTCAGCCTCTGTGGCACAGCACTGTATCTACAGCACACACCGCTGCACAGCGGGGACACAGAAGACCAGAATCAGATAAAATCAAAGGCAAGAACAAGTTATGATAGGAAATAACACATGTAACAAAGATTGGCAGAGAAAGGAGGTTGAGTGTGCTGTCTGTACTTTACAGATGAGCACATACCGAAATAAATAAATAAAAAATATGGGCATATATGGAATATTATTATAATAATTATCCTGCACTCACTGTGGGAAAAGTAGTCGTAGAGTGGTCTGGTGAAGCCATCCTGGGACGCTGCATCCTTGAGTGATGAAAGCAAAGGCTCCAGTTCCTCTGGGGTATACAGACCTGGAACCTCACCTTAATGCAGAACAGTTTGTTTTGGATAAAAAGAGCAGAACAAGGGTTGCTGTACACTTTTAATGCCAAAGTATGTGACTTTACCTGACTTAACTTTGCCAGGCATTTTCAATACAAGCTTAAAATTGTGAATCCAAAGAAACCAATATGATTTAGTGTTTCAGCAGTGGTTGGAGTTTAAACATGAATCCCACATTTTCATAGATGTTTATTTTTCATCACTTTTCATCGCTCATCAAACAATGGAATAAATGTACAAGCCTGTGCAGTGGTTTTAAAATTCTTCACTTTTCTGTAAAGTTTTTCTCAGCTTTTTAAATGTGTGGCCATAACCATTTTTAAGATTTGTTTTTAAACTTTAATAAAAAGCATCTAAAGTTCCTTAGATGCCACAAATAGGATTTTCAGGAAAAAGCAAAAAACTATATCATTGTTTTGGTACTTGGAGTCACAATGATGGAAAGGTGAAGCAGATTAATACAAACCTGAAGACAGCAGGCTGTTTACCATCTCTAAAAAAGCCGGATGGACAAACTGATAATCCTCCAACAGGAGAACCACCTGCTGACCTTCCAGACCGGTCATTTGCATTACCTAAGTGTCACGTACACAAACATATTTGTTATACCTGATACATAAAAAAATGTCAGTATAAATACAACAGTGACATACAGACAAAATCTATAACTTTTTTTTATTTATGCTAAAACAGTTGCTGTTAATGAATAGAAAAAAGTTTTAAATGGACCACACGCCATTTGTAGCTATTTTGTGAGAAACTCTACGAGCATCCTGTAAAAATGTATGCAATTGTTTGGCTTTCATATCAAGCAGGCAAAGGCAATTAGGCCTTTCTCACCATCTTAAGATCATTGCTGAAATTTTTAAGGGTGTATCCGCGTGAGATTTTAGGTGTGAACAACGTGTATCCGTGCATGTGTGACACCAGGCACGTGGCGGTGTGCCGGCCCACTCCGCTCCTTCCAGCCAGAAGCAGAGAGCCACCAGGTCGACTCAGGACCCGATCCACTCTGGACACAAAGTCACACACTTCCCAGAACAGGAGAAGGTCGAGCTCTTTGTTGTCTCGACTGTACAGTGTAACTCCCTGTTAGAAGAGAAAGCATAAACCAAACAATAAAATGAATTTAAAAAATGTGATGAACAACAAAGAAAACGACAAAAAACAAGCGTGTAACCCACAAGAGTAGAGTGGCAGCACATAACAACAGTGTTTATAATTGAGGTGTAAAAATGTGAGTAATTGTGTATGTAAATTCATATTTATGCAACAGTCGAAACCAATACAGAAAATATGTAATTTTTTTCTTATTTTGTTTTTTCTTTTCATACCTTCAGTATGACCTGTTTCAAATCAGCAGAACCCAGACAACCAAGCTGTTTTCCGTGAGGAGGCAGAGCCTGGCCTGGAGCCATGACAGGCCCTTCAGCTGAGCCCCATGTCACGTAGAAACCATCTTCAGAAAGGGAAAGAAATAGTCCAAACAGTTAATAACATATCTACACATGTGCTACTGAAGTGATGTAAGCAAATTTTTTTTATTACGCATTCACACTGTTTTTGATGAGCTATACAGCATAGAAACGAAGAGATGGTATTCTTAATTTATATATGACTTGATCTATTTTTATTCCAGAAGGTTCAAGCAAAGTATATTTGACACCTTGCCATCTACAATTTCAATTTATAGCCAACTCCTGACACCTCCAACCTGCAACATGTGGATATAAATTTGATTTTATCACCACTGGGGGGCATTCCTCTACAATCAGTGCATAAAATACTTCACTAATCACCCAGTTTGTGTGTTAGTCATGTGATTTAAAGAAACCGACTGGGGAAAAAAAAAAGAAATGATTAATTTGCTGCAGATTCGCAGAACGTGGAAAGATCATTAGCAGAAAAACTGCCAGATGCAAAACTGTCAAACAAGCTCTGAGGTTATACATTACAGCTATTCTTCAGGCATGAGTGGCATTTGGTAAATGTACGTGATATGCACAGCTTGAAGCAAATTATTTCCAGTATAAAACATATTTCTCCTATGAATAGATGAATAAACATAACGGCTGATGATTTAGCTAAGTAAGAGCTGCTTCATACCACTCATGTTGTCCAGAGCGGCGGACCCCCAGTCTCCCTGAATGATGGAGGAGAGAATGTTGTCGAAGTTGTGAATGTCTTTACAAGAAACCAGCCGGTCTCTGAACAGCCTCCTGCCCTCATAAGCAACCACTTCCAAGACGCTGTCTGTTAAATTAGATTGAGCTGAAAAGGAAGAGGATACATAAATAAAGAGATTTTCACACTTTGACTTAAAAAAAATATATAGAGATTTGCTTTGAACATTAAAATGGTAAACTTCTATTCCCCACTTTTTGTATTAAAATAAAATAAATAGAAAAGAAAGAAATACTTTACAGATTTTTCCATAACTTGCTCAATAGTATGATATATTAACATAAGAATAAGTTACAAAGTATTAACCAACTGAGTTTCTATGGCAGCTGCCTTGATAAAAAAGAAAAGAAGTAAAATAGAACTCTCAGTTCTAAAGAAAAACACAATTCATACCTGGAAATCAACATAAAAAGTTGGCGACATTATTAAAAACTAAAAAAAAACATGTTATACACAAATCATGGTGAATTTTAAGACCACTACTACAAGTAGATTCCTCTTTTGCTATTAAAACCTCTTTTGCTCAGAAAAGTTTGTTTTCTGATAGCTTTTCCCAGGGTGACAGAGACTGTCTTTGTTAGGCTCTGACTGTTCTAGTATCTCTGTGGAGTGGACTTGGTTTCTACAGACGCCTTCATATCCCATTAAATTGGTATTTGGAGTGTCTGAGGGCTATGTGTACCACATTAGGCTGTGCTGTTAGAAAATGTTCAAACCAGTTATTGTAGGGCTTCCAGCTGTCTCTTTCTCAGAGCACGATGTCACTGTAGGAAGGCCTTCTGGCAGGTGTGTGTAGGTGGGGGTGACTAGTCTGAATTTTTTTTTTTTTTCATAGGTGGTGGTTTTAAATGTAATATCCATACATACAGCCAGATCTAGGTATTCCTGACACAACTGTATGTTATACCGAGATGACAAGATGATTCCGTGCCTTAAATTTGCTGTCAAAAAGTCACATTGTAATGACTTAAACACTAAAGTTATAAAAGTGAATAAAAATTGTACCAATGCATCCACGCATAGCCAAACTCAGCAAAGACAAATGCACAAAGGAAACCACAGAAAAAAGAAGAGAACGTTTATACATACCAGAAAGAAGGTAATCAGCAAGGTAGGGAAATGAGAGGAAGATGGAAAGTTAGAAGAATTGATCATCATAGGAAAATTAATTAATTTTGTATAGCAACATTCAATTAAAGTAAATAATGGGATTATCACAGCAGGAATACATTTGACAAAAGGAGCAACAGAAGAAGAGAAGAAGGAAAAGATGATCAAAGAAGGAGAGCAAGACAAGTGACAGAAAGGAACTGAACAAAGAGGAGAAAGAATGAAAGAAAAAACGGAGGTGGTGAAAATTTAGAGCATCCAAACACCAAGCTGTATGGAGATTTATTTTAGGATTACATATATTGAAGCTTCATCTTGCACAGCAAATATGAATTTTTTCCTGAAATGACTTTAAGAACTTACTACTTGTCATTAAACTCATTGTTTTTTGTCATAAGCTTTGGATCTAAAATGGATACAAAGTTATTTAGAGACACAAGATCAATTGTTGTTTTGTTTTTTCAAAAGAAGATTTACTTTTTTTAAAAAATAAATAAATAAATAAATTTAACTACATTTTATTGAAAAAGTAGAAGAACACATAAAAATGACCGCTGATTTAAGTGAAATTTGACTAATGGCTGTAGTTACCTGCAGTAAGATCATATCGCAGCAAACTGAGAACCCATTCCGTGAGGATACAAGGTGTGAACAGGTAGTGACTGTGGTCGTCCACTGTAAACTTTGTTCTGATCTAATGGGGGCAGAAACAAAAACAATATATGTTAAAACAAAACCAAGTGAACTAGACCTTGACAACGGATGAGGAGAACTGTTCTGTTCACAGCCTTTAATATCTAATACATGGGGAATCCTCCAATGATCACCTCCACATCATTTGGAAGTTTTTAATACATTTGCGAAGCATAAAAGTCACCATTTAAGCTAGTTGACATTTAAATGAGATTGACTATGTATGTTGTGGTATGGCTGCCCTCCTGCATCCATGACGTAACACTAAAGCTGTTTCTTTTCAGGGAAACATCAACAGGAAATCATATAAGCACTATGGCTGATTCAGTTTGTATATAAACTGAATCAGCCATACCCATGACTATATGTTTTTCCCTGACATATAGTCAGGATAAAAACATCCCCAGGAAATGAATACCCTCAATACCTGTTCATAGACTTGCACAAGAGATCCTGCAAGCTGGTGCGTTTTTCCTGTGCTGGCCCAGGCAGCTTGGTCCCCCAGGCTATGATGGAGAATTGGTTGAAGGTAAGCCGAGTAGATCGTCTGCAGCTGCTCTCTGTCTGGATAGCTAGACGCAGAGTAAGATAGCAGAGGGAAAGAGAATAGAAAGTACAAAAAAGAACTACGATGAACATGGGAATGAACTCATCCCGGGGTCTGTGGAACTGGTTCCATACTTACTCTATGGCGCAGATGCGTACGATTGAGGAGAAACGGGAGGTGAGTGAATGGGTGCCGACTGTACCTCCTGTTGACATGGAGGCCACCACCTGAATATTCTCGAGGCTCACCCACTCCAGATTTTCATCATAAAACCCCTTATACGTCAAAACCTGGATCAAAATTGAAAAATTAAAAGAGGTGCTACTGTAAGATTATGTCAGACTGGCTTCACTTTACTAATGTGATTGGAAAACATCGTGTTGGCTGATCTCCATCTTTACCTGTTGCAGAAAGGCTATAAGGTTACTTGTTCCCCATTTGTCTGGTTTGGGCAGATTGATATTCTTTAAGTAAAGGACTAGGTTTTCACAGTCCTTAGGTCTGAACACCCGGCCCGTGTTTGAGCTGAGCAACAGACATGTCTGGCTGAGCTTCTGGAGGACGTGGCGAGAGGAGGTCTGGGCGCTGCAGTGAACCACGGCGACTTGTGTGGAACGCAGCGAAGCAAAGGCGTAGCGCAGGAGCATGCTAGACAGTAAGCGATATACAAAAAGGGGACAAATGAAACACTCAAGAACTTAATGTATTCCTAGACATGATCACATACTGCAGCGACATTTCAGATCAGTTTAAATATACAACTTACTTTTAACACAACTCGATATCATTTATTTTTAGATTGTGTCAGAACAGTGAGCAAGAATGAGAAGAACTAACATCTGTGTTGCTTTTAATAAAAGAGTCTCTTTGGATCTTAGGACCATGTTTGTAATAGCAGACCCAAAGGGAAGGATACATATTTTATGAGGATGAGACAACATCTGGCAAGTGACTGCATGTACAAGCGGATTACATTTTGCTCTGACATTGCTTGTTACTACATTTCTTGTTATTTTTCTGAGGAATCAATCGACAAGCCTAGTGACCTAGCTGGAACGGTGACCTTTTAAACATAGGGAAGCAAGATAAGAAAAAAACCCAACAGACTGAACTTAAGAGTAAAAGGCAAACTGAGTGACCATTGTTCTTTCAGTGCCTGGTGGAGGACGCAATTATTTCTAACAGAACAACTCCTGGTGAACACGTGCACACCTGAGAGCAGTAAACACAGATTGCATTCTTATTTTGAGCTGTCAGTGCTTTCATAAGAAAGGTCAAGTTTTGAATAAAAGTTGCTTTGATTTTGTTGCTGATTGTGTGATTTTGTCATTTCTCGGGCTTGATATAAACAACTCTTCTTCTCCACTGTGATCTTGTTAACCTTTTCTTTAAAAAAAAAATAAAAACATAAGAAAATGGAATAACAACAGTTTTTAAAGGGGACCTTGATTGGATATGTAATCTTGAAGAAAAAGTTTATTCAATCCCATACTGTTTTGTCACACACAGTTAAAAGATTTAATATATTAGATACAAATCTTGAGTTTTCATGCATCTTTTCTACTATTGGTTAAAACTGCCTTTAAAAAAAAGAAGAAAGGAGGAAAGAATGTCTCAATTTTATACCATTAAAAATCTGTAAAATGTGACATGTCATTGTGTTCAGCCTTCATGCCTACAATAATCTCCCAATGGCTGGCTTCTTGGTGAGTCCATAAAAAACTAATTTGTGGAATTCGAACCATCAGGTCCTGAAGGACTGATGCACTGTTCCACTATAACCTGCAGGTTACAGCAGGTACCCTCAGGCACTGACTCCCAACCCCGTTTCCAAACCCACAGAGTGCCGAGGAGCGTTTAATAACATTCATACCCGTACGTGCTCGGCTGTGGAGTATTCCACCTGCCTCCTAAAATCACACTAAAAACTGAGTCTGGTAAAAATCGGGAAATTTAAAATTAATGTTGCACACGGTCTATGTTTATTAAAGTGTAGTCAAAATGTGTATTTTTAAATGGTACCATCTAAAACAAAAAAGCCAAGACTAACTAAACTAATGTTTACTTTATTTGAGGTAGCTTAATGCTGGACATTTTATACTTAGTTTCAAGGATAATTACTATTCATTTAAGTGGTGTTTAATTTTGAGGTTATGCTAATTTTGGTGTATTGAGTCATATTTCCAACACTTTCTTTTTGTGTTTTCTTGTTTGAAGGTTTTTCACCTGTTTTATTCGCGACAACTTTCAAAACAGGAGAGATCCGAAAGAATTAATTAATGGTCATTGGGTGAAGTGCAGTTCAAAATCTTGTGAAGAATGCTGCCTTTTCAAATGGAGGAAACTGCAGATTGAATCTAAAAGGTGGGAACCACTTCACTGTCTTTTTATGGCTTAAACAGATCTGCATATAGTATTTGTGTGCACTTGTGTAGTGTATGTGTAACTACCCCTTTCCGCAGCCCTCTGGTCCAACCACCATGAAGGGCTGCCTGTGCCGAGCTGTAAGCCATGGGGAGAAACCGTGCAGACCTCTCTGCATGCCAGGAGTCTCTATTACAGGCAGAACATGTGTGTGAAAAAAATGCTCCAAGGTGAGCTCCTCAGGACGTTGAAATGTATAAGCTGCTAGGTGGCCACTGTCGGAATTATAGAAGGTGTCAAGTGGTTTTCTGGCATCTGGTGGACTTTCTCTTGCCCAGCTCAGCAACTTCAGGATTAAAAAGCAGGAATGCTTAATTAGGACTTTGAGACCTGCAGATTACAACTCAAAAGAAAGAAGAAAAAAAACTGTCTATACCTCTTTAGCAAGCTCATGTCGTGTCTTGAGATTGAGATTTCCTCCAAGGCCCCTTAGAAGACCAACAATAAACTCTCCTCTCTGAGACACAGCATTGAGGTGGGACAAAGAATTCAATACTGTGCCCACCAGACTAGTTTCCACCACAAAGTCATTCTGGAGGTCAGAAAAAAGATAGAAATCTGAGATACACAAGGTTCACTCAAAACATTAGTGACAACAAGAAGTAAGTCTTGGTGATTAGTAGTCATAGAATGTTAGCTATTAAAAACTAAGCTCTTAGTCAATGCATTCACCTGTATTAGGATAAGTCTAGAAATTACCTATATCTAGCAAACATGGCCACAGTTTTTTGGGTGTGTAAAATTCTATCAACATTAAAAAAACCTCAAAGAAAAAAATAACAGATTTTGAATTAAATACAATCACAGATTGTTTTGTTTGACCCCGTGGTCCATTGGAAGTAACCTGCCTGTTTAAGAACCCAGTCCAGAGCTCTTTGGAAGTGGTCCCCCAGCCAGTTTTCTAGGTTACTGCGACACTCCTCAGGCTGACCCCTTACCCACGACTTCACCAAAGCACCAACATCGATGTCTTCATCGCTAGGGATGCAAGCAAGAAGAATATGGGATGAATGGAAAGGTTAATTCTGTTTCAACAGCACTTTAAAGAAGCAAACATTGCACCAAAGTGCTGCACACCAGTGACTTAACGCAGCCAAAAGCAATAAAATAATACTTCATTAAAAAAATGAAACCACAAACTAAGAAATTGAAAAGATCAGATGCAACTGCAAGTTTAAGCTTTCTTTGAACACTGCCTAACCTGAGAAAGATCATGCCCATGCGAGATATGGTTGCTGGAGAGGCACAGCTCAGGTCATGGGTCTCAAACAGGAAGTTCACATTGGGTCCAAACTGGATGCGCTCGCCACTGGGCATGGTCAACAAACGATTATCATCAAGGACAGAGTTTAGACTTTCAACCCACTCCGGGTCAATGTCTCCATCACACACTATCCAGGAGTTCACATCTGGAAAACAAAAGGAGTGCAATGCATGTGACCAGACTCCAGTCAGCGTCATTATGTCAAAATAGAATTTAATGGGTAAGGTTTAAATAAGTATTTTAACTCCATCTCAGCTGTAAAACATCTTGATAAGCAGCACATATCGGTGAATTTGGGTGCATCTAACCTTGTGGTTCTCTGACCACAGTCCTGGCGCTGTGGGTGAGAACACCATCAGACCATTCTCTGGTGTCCATGTCTATATGTCCCAAGAGCTGCTGCCTCGGCATGGCTTTAGGATTCATGGTGTACCGTTTCACCTTCAGAGATCACAAGAAGCACACTTTGATGACATTGCTTTTCTTTTAACTCTCTTATTAAGCTTCCACATTTTTTTTTCAACGATTGCAAATCTGGATGTTTCTGAAGGATTTAACTTCAAGTTAAACAATAAATTTCAACATCAATATGTTAAAATCCAATATCGATCATGCTAAACTTATAGCTGCACCTCAAATTTCTGAATTTCATTAAAGAGTTCAACTACTTTCAGTTAAATCAAACGGTGAGACTTATGCAAGTTAAGATTCATTACACACAATGCGATATATTTCAAGCTGTTTATTTCAGCTCCTTTTTTGATGATTGTGGCTCAAAGTTAATAAAAACTTACAATTTATTTTCCCAGAATTATTTATTAGAATGATTATTAATACCATCATTAATAATTGAGATGGAGGTGCATACTAATTCCTGAAAATCCAAGGATGACATTATTTCCTTACCACTTTGCCAGTCTTGTTGAGAGCAGCTCTTAGCATCCTCCACAGTGTAGACTTGCCAGCTCCGCTTGGCCCCACAATCACGACACCCATACGTTGTCTCAGCTGTTCATTCAGCTCCATTGCTTTCTTCAGCTGAAACAGTCAATAATCAGCCTCTGTGTAGTGCTTCTTTGACTTCTAATTGTTCTAACAAAACATTTGTGGTTTCGTCAGAATATTCTGAATGTACAACACACACCTGGCTGGGTATGAGTACCAGCTGTTCCTCCGAGCAGACTTGTGTTAACGCATCTATCAGGATCTGGTCCTCCACATCAGTGAAATTAACTCCAGAGAAGACATCTCTGACCAGGGCATCAAAACGAGAGCTGTCTGCAAATGTCAGCTTGGACATGGTGTTCAGTCTCAGGGCCTGCACCACCAGGTTACTCTCCTGAACTGTTTGTGGATGAAAGAGACAACAGAAACAACATTAAAAACATGTTTTAAATCAAAAACTGTAAAGAAAAACAAAGCGAGGCTGGTGTAGAATTAAAGATACAAGAGTTAACTTCTGAAGTCATCATTACCTTTAACACATACCTTGTTAAAACTGTGGAAATTGTAAAAACCTGTCATAATCTAGGAGTTTGTCAATAATTTTGTTCTCTCCAAAGTCATTTGTCTTTCCTGGAGGTGCAATTGTGGTTTGTCTTTTTTTTTTTTTTTTTTTTACACACAATACAGAGACAAACAAGACAACCTTGGAGACTCGTAGAGTGTCTGGCCGCATGTTAGACAGATAAAAAGTGAGTAGTGGACCATTGTGATTTCAAAAAGAATGGAGGAAAGAAATAAAGAGAAGGGATAGGAGAGAATTAGAGGAGAGACAGGGAGGAAGGTACTAGGAAGTTAGGGAAGTGGTGAGTGGAACAAAAGCAAAAATGACAGCCAGGTATAAGAGACCGCTAACAAGAGGTTTGAAGAGCAGGAGAGGAGATGCATACAAATGTTTAAGTTAAACTTAAACATTTGAGGTCTTTGGAAACTAAAATTGTATTTCATTAAAATATATGAGGAAGGACAGGATTCTGCTTCCAGAAAAATTTTATACAAAAGATTTTCATGTTTTTGTCCATATCATTTTTGCTATATTAGGCATTTTAACAGGGGAGTCAAGGTTGCGTCCACAACTACCATCGGACCATAAAGCAACGTAAAGCAAAGTACGGGAGTGTGGAAAACCCATATTTCTTAATATTCTTAGTTTCTATTTCCATACTTACCCAGACCTGAAATCAAACTACACACCTCTCCAGACTGCACAAGAAGCCTGGCAATATGCATAGGTGCATGGAAAACCGTTTCAAAAAGCTTTTGAAGTTGCCACAGATTTAGTCATTTTCCTAACACAGCATCTAATGTCAGTATTTTAGTGATATTAGATTCTGGCATGACTATACCACTGTGGAAAGTGACAGACAATCAAACCTCTGCCTTCAGGCACTGATGAAAAACAATCTATTTAACTTTGTTCTGAGAGTATAAACTAATATTTTCAGACTAGGGAGTGCAATCAGTCAAAACATCAATTCACGACACTTGCAGCAATTTTTACAGTTTTTTCTTTCTTCCAAACTCCATTCATCCTCCAAATCAAATGACTTCCTTTATTAGAATCACTTCAAATTCAGAAGGAAAGAAAGCATAAGTCATATCATTTGATTGTAGTACTGGTTATAATGAAGATGTCTCTCTTTCAGAAGTTGATAGATTTATGGTCATACCGCTCAAAAGGATTTTCAAATATTTCCCTCTGCTTTTGCAACATTTTTCAAATATGATAGTCACTGACAGATTTGTGGACCACAAGTGTGTTTTAGCTTAGGGATAGCAAAGGATGCTTCTTCAGAGATTAGCAAAAGCTGCAACGATATCCTTATAATTTTCTTGTCATGCTCTGAGATTGGAGAGGTAAAATTGCCTCAGAAAAATACTGGAGAAAAAAAAGAGCTATTTGGGGACTTACTCCTCTCCTTGTTATGACCTCTCCTCTGTTGCTGCAGAAGACTGCCACAGGCTTTAAGCACAGTCTTCAGCGCTCGCAAACCCCAGTCATAGTGCTGCTGGGGTGTCAACAACTCCCTGGATACACAAATAGAGGCTTATTTCCACAAAGTCTCAGTTAACTTCTGCACCGACTGTAGCGCTCAAGGTTGGACATTTAAGGAAAATATACTCACGAAGTTAACATACACTTTTAGACACTAGTGATCGTAATACTTAATGAACCACAAAATCAGAGTGACAATTGCAACAGGAAGTTTTCGAAACAAATGTCAGTACCACAAATAATCCCCCCACATAGTTTTTACCTGGCCAGGTTGAAGATTGCGACGAGCTTACGTCCCAGTACTTCTCCATTTTTGAAGCCCTCTGAGTAGAGGATGACTTCAGCAATGAGCTCATTGTCCGGCCGACTCATGGCCACAGGCCTGAACAGTTGCTTCAGGTTGTCTGGAAGCTTCTGCCTCCCCCCATAGCCTTTCCCTGCTGGGTTCAAAGTGATGAAAATCCCAGAGTTGGGGTCCAATTCCACCTGGAAAATGGAACGAAATAAAAAAAAGCTCTTCTCCATAACAAAACTTTATATATATATACACACACATATATAATATATAATCCACATATATAATTTTAACACTTTTTTTTATTCGACTGATTGCAAAAGACACAACAACACTATTAGACAATGAATAAATAACCAATTAAAACAAAATTTGACTTGGGGTGAAAGTCAGTAAAAGGCACTGTACCACAAGCAAGCTGCATATTCAATTTTATAATAAAAAATTTGCACAATCACACAAAACATAACTGTTTAACTGTTTGTGTTTTAGTAGTATAAAAAGAATCAGTCAGGTTCTACTTTTTTTATCGTCTTACCTCCTTTCCCAGCAGCTCACAGGTTTTTTTGTGGTGTTTCAATGAGTTTTGGATGGCCTGAATCTGCATGGAAACTGCAGATAGCACAGCTTCTTCTAAACGGTTGAACTCATCAAAGCAGCCCCACGCTCCACACTTTACCAACCCAACAAATATTCTTCCCATTGATTTCACATCTATGCCCTGGGAAAAGAAAGAGGGGAAAACAAGAATGTTGTGTTTTCTTCAATATCGAGTCATCCATCCATCCATCCATCCATCCATCCATCCATCCATCCATCCATCCATCACTTTTATCATTAGCAAAGTTTTGAACCTCAAAACCTGGTATTTTATCAGGGGTGGTCAAACTTTGAGAGCCAATGTATGCCACTAACATTGTAAATAATGGAACCTAATCATAATGGAATAAATAACTAAATCCTTACTGAATAATCAACTTATTAAAATATCATACAATAGTAATGCTCATCAAAAAATTTTCCCCAAAAATGCCTGTGGGAACTAAATGTAAATCGAAAACAGTGTCAGTCCTACTACCGAAAGAAGATAAACAAGGTGCAAATATATCCTAAAACAAATATGTCTCATCCAACTGACTTAAAAAAAATTTCAAGTTCTTCAAATTACATCCTTGTCGAAGGATGTAATTTGAATACTTTTTAAACATTAATACCCTTTAAAAAGAGTTAACAGTCAACTATTCCTGCCCACGTATGAAGTTTATTTGCACCTCGTCACAGTTGAACACCAACACCTGGCGTCCGAAGAGCCCCCCCAGAGCTTTGACAGACTCAGTCTTTCCAGTGCCAGCGGGCCCATAGGGGTTCCCACCGAGCCCCATCTTCATGGCCTGAGTCAGAGTCAGGTAGCATTTGTCAGTCAGTGGTGTGTGCACCAATTTAGCAGCATTCCCCTGAGAGAGAGAGAATGTGACATAAAAAGAAGTAAAAATTTTTAGCAAAAGGGCACCAAAGGTATGAAAACATGTCAGCAACTACTAAAAGGCAAAAAAATGAAGCATCTTTGATAAAAAGAAAAACAAAATATAGGTAAAGAGTATAGCATGTGTTTACTGAGAACTGCAGTGGGGAAAAAGCTGTTCTCTGCACCAAGGTTACTCTGAGCTTGTGATATTTGCATAAACAGTGCCCCCAAAAGGTCAAAATAGGAATTACCATTTCTGCTACAATGAAAATCCCTGCATGGTGTGAAGAATAAGTGACTTCATTTTAAGTTAACGTGCATTTGCTTTGTATTTGCTTTCGTCCCACCTGATACTCGTAGGTGTAACTGAACTGTGCGTCCACCATGTGTATGCGGCAGCTTTTGTCTGTTCCCATGTAAAAGCGGAGCTGTTTCTTCCAGGCCCAGTCCTCAGTACTGGTGACGCCAGTCTGGTTGAGCTGCTTCACCACGCTGATGTTGTGAATGATATCTAAGATCAAAGCTTTCAGCTTCAGCTGCAGGATACTGGACTCTAAGCAGGAGGACATACATAAATATTAACAACATGAACAGGCAAAATCTTATCATATGAAAAGATAGTCACATGTATTAAGAGATATCCCTAGTATACCTAATATATTGCACAACAGAAAACAGTGTAATGTAATCATATGTAGAAAGTATTTTTGGTTCCATTTTTTTATTTCATTTGTCGATCCTCAGGTTATAAGATTACTCTGTCAGGATCTCCATGCTAAAAACAGAATGGAAATGAGAAGATGACACCTTTTAATCTATTATGAAACAGGCTGCTCTCATTAGAAATGCAAAGAAAGAATTAGAAATGCAACGATCAGACATTTTTTGGCCAACGTCAATTTCCATTTTTCTTTTAGACCAATTGCGGTATTTAACAATTTACTGTTGATTTACTAATGATTACACAGCATAAAAGGCAAATAAATAAGATGTTTATTATTTAATAGATATAAGATGTTTGAATCCGAGAGACAACTAACGATCTACACGAGAATCAGTCTGCATCAAAGCATGTTCCTAGATCTAATATTTATTCAACTATGAAAAAGCACATCGTTCACACACAGTTCGTCGATGAGTTGATAGTTATTATTTTTGATACAGGTCAGTGAACAGAGAAAAACGGATGCTTTTTCTTGGCTTGATGTTATAAGCATAAGATGCTGAAAATTGTACTTGAGGCAATTTAGAAAGTGACTCTAGTCCCCAACTCATCCAGATGAGTATTATGTTTGGTGCACAGAATCGAAATAGTCATGGCTGATGAAAGACCGTTTCAAAGCTGCAGCAGTAATTTTGCTTGCACGACAAATGCTGTGACTGGAGGTCATTTCTCTTAGGCAACTTCCTGATTTAAAATGTTTCCACAAAAATGATGCCTAATTCTAAGTAATACAATATTTATACGTTGTCAAATGACTCAAAGGCCATTGGACAAATTTATTCTTACAATGAAACACATAAGACACATAAGACAAACACATAAGTATAGCTGCTAAATCTTATGTGGAAAAAATGTATTTAATATAGAATTTTTAACCCCTTTTATAAGCAAAAAAAGATCTCAAGATAAAAAATAGCAAATGTACTTCACTGATGTTAAAAAGAGATGCATCCAAGTCTGAGCATGGGAGCAGATAAAATATGTAGCCAAATATGTTGTAAAATTGCCAACTTGTTTTGTCTCTGTGGCAAAGGAAAAAAGTTCCTCTTCTCCTTTTTGGTTAACAGCTCTTTTATGTAAATCTGGAAATTAGATGTTCCCTTCTGGCAATACTGTAGCTGCTTTAATTACTGTGAACAGGCTACAGCCTCTCCAGGTTGTACTTAAGGGATTCCATAATGTAATGAGATGCTATCTTGAAAACATTTTACATTTGAATAGCTGAGGCTTAAGTGCAAAATAGTCTCAGAATGAACCTTGTTATCTGTAAACATCTTATAAGCCTAATCTACAATGCAATGCTTTAACAAATTACACAGAAAGGTCCTCTATAACCGTGCTTAAAAGCCTGAAGTCACATTTTGCCAGTTTCTTACAGTGAGAAAAAATTGCCCCGTTACATTTCACAGATGAAAGTATAGAAATAAGCAAAGCTGCTACAGCATGTGCATTTTTGAAAGTCATGCTGGATTTGCATTTTTCAGCAGAGTCCCATAAAATGGTGCCATTACAAGTGCAAGGGAGGAACTTTTCATCTCATGCATGAATAACAAACCTGCATTAAAATAGAAGAGTTCTTTTTTTTCTCTATATATGTTAGTTCTGAGAAAAAAAGAAGATTGTCACACTTTGTGAAGCCATATTTTAAGCTTTTGGGTCATTATAGCTTTAAGTGAGAAACTGTCTAGAGTTTCAAACGGTGCTGTCCCATGAACAAATTCACACAAGATCTGTCATGAACAGCTTATCTCAAAGTCCCCTGTACAAATAATATAAAACATTTGAATCACAGTGACATCGCTAACAATGCAAGAGGATGTGAAGTTTCTGTCTGAGTGTGAAACAATCAAACACACAATCCTTTACTTCATTTTTCTACATCATGGGACATTACTGACTAGGACATCACTGTGTAGAAAATATAAAACAAATGAGTAGCAGTGGATAATGTGAGATTAATTTTAGGAGGTTCCACAAAACATTCCTATACAATCATAATGAGATGCAATTTATCTGAAAAAAAGACTTCCACAAAACAAAAAATAATGAGTAAAGTGCACACTAAAAACGACAACAACTAGTAAAAATGATTATAGAATCATAATTTATCTTAAGGTTCCATGCCAGTAGTGGGTCATATGTCTAACAACCTAATTTAAGGACAACATGGTCAGAAGATGATATTAATGAAGGCCTGAGTGTTATTAATGTTGTGTTTTGCAGTGCAGAACGCAAATCAGAGTCTCCAAAAAAAATTCTAATTTATTATTTGGTTGCCTTCAAAAATAGACAATAACTTACAATATGTAAAGAACTGAATTGGTCAGAAATACACACACACACACACACACACATACAAATAAATAAACAAATATACAAGTATTATAATAAAGGCCTACCTATCACAAACCATGTTTCACACATATAACATACAGTAGACTTTTGAACAATGTCACCTAAAGGAAAAGTAAGAACTGAACTTCAAAATTGATGATGATATGATACCAGTTGTTTGACTGCCTTTAAAGAAATTAATAGTCTTTTATGGAAAGAAAAGATTAAAAACTTCTAAACTGCTAATAGGATAACATTCCTACGTCTTCTGAGATTTCTGAATTACAGTATAATTATGAAGAAGTAAAAGAGGTCCAACACATTTTTGCAAATAAATATTTCTCAATACACACAGGTTTTTGGATTTTTTTCTGTTTGAGTATGAGCAAAATTATATACATTATAAATCAAATAAATATTTGGAGATGACAGTGAACCAGTACACACTTAACTAGATTACAGTAAGTACAGTTAACTAAATACAGTAAGTTTTCGTCAAAAAAGTGGATGACCATCAGGGGTGGGGATCTTTTGCTATCTCACCATTTGTTTCAAACACATTATTATGATCTCTGCCCTGCCCTAATGAACATGCAGAGATCAGGGCATGTTAAATTGCATGTGGGATGATTAAAAAGTGAGAGAGCTCTGTAGACCTGAAGAAAGCGCCTCAGATCTATTTGTTTGTTGTCATGATTTGTTCTGTTTCCATTTTCTGGAGTGAAACAAAAAATCCTAAACAAAATGTTTAAAGATAATATTAACCACAACAACCCACCTGTGTTAGGATGGTCATCTGAGCTGGTTTCTACTGTGGTGTAGTGCTCCAGTTTGCTATTAAGCTCCAACTCCAGCTGATGCAAACTTTTCTCCTTTATAGCTCTTTCCACATCTTCAGTAAACTGAATTTGCTCAGCCAGGCAGAGAATCTACATCAAACATAAAATAAATTATATATATATGTATTTCATAGAGTGAATGATATGATTTAAACTTTAAGTCACCTTTTACATAACTTAATAATTTGAAACAGTGGTGTGGTCCAGTTTCATCAGACTTTAAAAACAGTTACTGTATGTGTGTAAAGGTGTTCGTGTGTGTACCTGTGAAGGGAAGCGTGAGGGATCCACTTCCCCTTTCCTCTCCATAGACAGACATTCATTCAGCAGATGTTTCAGAGTCTCCTTCATTTCCAAGGACAGCTCACTTAACCAAACCTTGAAAAGTTATAAGACTTAATGTATTGGCTCCGGTCAGCACCAACATACAATTCTTGACAATGGAAACAACATTTTTACCGCAAACCTCGAGTATACATCATGGACTATTAAAAACTTTTAGAGGATTCTGTACCTCAACAAGACTGGAGATGTGCACAGCATTTCGTAGCTGGACTACTTCTCCCTCCAAAGAACACATTGCGACAATGTTCTGGCATGGCTTGTCAAACACCACACTGTAAATGCCTGCGCAATACATACATGCAGATTTCAGTGTCTAAATTATTATTGCCTAGTCGGACGGCAGGGAAGCAAAAGGATGGAATGAAGCAACATGTATCAGCACAACAAAGATGATGAAAACAGCTGGATAGAATACCAACAGAGGTGACTGACCTGCAAAGAGTTTTTTCAGGTGAGACTGGATGACACTCGGGTTCGTTGCCTGTCCCAGAATTTCTAAAAGATCATCATCACCAATGAAATAGAATCGTGGGAAAGCAGAACGCTTCTCCTACAAAAACCACACAGTTTTAACAATTTAACAATTTGCTGGAAAGCGAAATAAGCAAAAATATATTTGGACAGAGTAAAGTCTGTAAATGTACCTCCAAGAACTCATTCAGTGACTTCTGGCAGCGCTGCAGCTGATCCAGTAATGTGACCAGGGAGTTTCTGATGCCAGCTCGAGAGCTCAGAGAAACAACTCTGTTGTCCCTCTGGATGTCTGACATTATAGATCTGTTCCATAAGTGGAGAAAATGTTTTAATTTTTTTCATAAAATGCATTTTATTGATTATTATCTGTCTATATCCTCGTGTCTTTTGTGTAACTATCATATAAAAAAACACACACTTATAAAAAAGAACTATCAAACAGAATGCATGGGCATCATTTTGATGGGAATGTGGGACAAATCCAAGTACAGAATACCTGAAATCTTCATCCACTCGTTTGAAGCGGGCCTCCTCTCGAGGCAACGCTCCTCTTCCAAAAATAGGCTCTAGGTAAACCCAGCGCCTCTGAATGGCATTAAGGTTGAGCAGATACTCATCTAAGTCTGACAGGCGAACCTCCCACAGGCTGATCTGACGAGACAACACATCAATGTTATCATTTTGGTTATAACCACTTAAAAAATGTTAAGATCTGTAAACTTCTCGAGTCCTAAGGAATACATTTTCACAAATTCAAGTTTGCAATAATCTGATCTAACCTTGTCCTGGAAGTTGCCATAGTAGGGTGAGTCTTTCAAAGACTGCAGCAAACAGCGGTTATCTCCAACCTGTATGAGCAGAGAATGCTGATAAAGCCAACGTTTGCTAAGCCGTAACATTTCAATGGACATTAATGTGCCTGTATTTCCTACAACGTATCTTTGAGAAGATTATGTTTTCCTCTAAAACAGTTATTTGAGGTAAGTTCTTAGGTTTGAGTTTAAGACCAGTCTGAAAAAGTATGTAACAAAAAGAAAGCTTATCTAGTTAAATAATACTATTCTCTTCTTTTTGAATTAAATGCTAAAATGTTTACATTAAGCCTTTTTCAGAAGCAGAGGTTTCACAGAATTTGAGCCAAATCTATTAATTTTTGCAAGTAAACAGATAACTAAACATCTAAGTGACACCTGCTCAAAGAATGTAAGCAAAACAGTCAAACAGACTCTTGTAAGTTATTCTGAATATAATTTAGCAGTCACTCTAGGGGGGTTATATTTTTAGTTAAATCATTTTTACTACTATGAAGTTATTTACAACTCTATGATAACAAATTGTAACCACTGTGTCCCAGCATGTAATTACCATAGTAGTCCTTATTTTATAGACCTTGTACACACACATCCACTTAAATCAACGACCAGGTTTTACGTCACCTGGTTGACTATATCCTTCCAGTCCTTGATGATACTTAGTGTACGTCCACTGCTGTCTGTGTACTCAGTGAGAGTGAAAATGGCTGCTGCCCCCCACAAATCCAGCTCCCTTAGGGCTTCTCTGATTGACACCTCTGCCTGAGCACGACTATTCAGATCCTGCGGTAAACAAAGAAAACGTGAAAACAACAACAGGTTCAGAGCTTACTGCTTCTTAAAGAGAGATGATTAAAGGTTGCTGGCTCACATCATTGCTGTGCTTAATGCATTTTGAAATACATTCACTCTACATTCATTGTGACTGAGCCTCAGCTTTTTTTTGCAGAGAAGAATGGATAAATTTCATTTTTTTTATGTGCAAAGCTGCAACAGATTTTCTTTAAGTACAGCATCTAATATTATTTTTTACAAAAAAAATCCTCAAAATCATCAAGCATTTGTTTAGATACTATCTTAATCTGGCTTATCAACATTTGAATAATGTTTTTTTTGTTTTTTTTAACAAGGGAGCTGAAATTATTTTCACATTTACCTTTGATCAGATCAGTAATTCTCATCCATAAACATGTTCCTACAAACCTTAAGCTCCAATGCTTTCTCTATGATGGTATTTGCTACTCCGAGGAGGTCATTAAAGGTAAGTCTCTCTAAGGTGGTCCCTCGTGGAAGACCCAGCAAACGAAACATGTCCAACCAATGGTCCTGTGAAAGGTGCTCCCCGCGAACATACTTCAGCACAGGCACCATGTTCTGACCAAGCAGAGAAAAGTACAGACATAAATACACAAACACAAAACGGTTGCACCAAATGTTTAGCCAAATATATCTAGAATAGAAACTGGTTGTAATGCACCGCTCAATTCCTGACCTCTGAGGTGCAACAAGCAATATTTTATTTTTATTCATAAACTAAATTCCTGAAAATCTTTGGATGATACGGAAAAAACACAAATGACTCTACTGTAATAAGGTAAACATTAACTCTCATGACATTTAGAGTAAATTAAATTTCCAGTACAGCTATAATATACGGTATTTTACCTCCAACTGGATTGTCTCAACTAAAGAATGTACAAAACTCTTTCCTCCTTTGTAAAAATGAAAAAGAAAAAATCCAACACACACACAAAAAAAATATTCATACCTTGTATTTGTCCACTTCTCCTTGGAGTTTAACAGACATGGCTGTTGGTTTTTCTAGTTTTCTCAGTCGGTCTTGCCATGTAAAGAGAAACTCCTCAAAAACATATGTTTTACTCCTGTAAAACCCAGCAAACAAACACATGAGAAAATGCATTTGACGTAACAAGCGCATTAGGATCTTCTGGGTCTGTCTTAGCAGCCAAACCTGAATGTGATCCAATCTTCCTGGGCCTTTTCTGTGAAGCCTTGCTGCCACTCCTCATACAGACTCCACATCTGACTGTGTTCATCCATGTCTCTTTTTGTGTCTTCTGCCAGGGAGAAATCTGGAGGCTCCAGATTAAAATATGTGCAGTCTTCACTGCAAAAAGCAATGTAAAAATATATCCCTTACTCTTCTATTAAAATTCACTTTGTTCTAAACTGAGGTGGAAGTGAAGACCATGGTTAGAGCAGAATATGTAGAATATACTATACAAGAAGATGTTCCCCCTGCCTGATCTTCTGTCTACAGACGCTATCATCCTTAGTATAAGTTCATCAAATTGCACCAAACTTACAGCAGTTTATTGCGTACAACCTCCATATCCTGGAACTCCTGCTGTTTGTCTCTGATTGTCTGAAGGCAAGCAAGCAGGGCTGTATGATCACCAGTCTCAAGCATCTCATCTTTAGGTTTTAGTTGGTCCCAGCGTGCTTTGAAGCGCTCCAAATCTGCCCTGTAGGCACTGATACGACCAGCCGCGTGATTTCGCATCACCTCTACCTAGGAGCCAAACGAGCAAGAACAGAGAAGGAGCAAAAACATCACTTGTTAGGACAAAAAGTAGCTAAAATAAATTACTCATGTCCTTGAAATCCTGGAACTTCAATATGTTTTTATTTTGACAAATCATCATAAAGTACTGCTTTGTAAAGTTTTCAGCTGGAAAACATAAATAAATCCGGAGATGTGAATACTTCTCTGGATCCGTATCTGCAGTAAGTTGCAGATACGGATGCACCAATATTAAAATTTGGGCTGATGTCAATACTCAATACTAATATTGTTGTAGCAGAAATGTGATGTTTACCAATATATACATATATATATGTATATGTATATATTGGTCTAATACTAACATCAGCTGATGCAGATGTTAATGCTTATATTGTGCATTTCTAGTTGCCGAATAATAATTCTAAGTTAATATGTGTTGACTTCACCTGGTCTTTGATCATTAGCTGATGACTCTCCATGACAAGTTCCAGTTTGTCCCACTTGGCCCTGAGTGAGGATAATGAGTCCAGACCTGCGCCAGCCACAGCACGCAGAAGGGAGTTTTTCTCCTCAGCAAACTGGAACTGAGGCAAGATCTAGGAACAGACAATGAATACAATATTTTTCATACTATATAGCCAACATCTGAGCTCCACTGCACTGTAATGTAAGTGTCTGAAATGTGATACATTTGTAAAAAAAAAAAAAAACAAAGTATCTAAATTTTATTTGACTTAATATTGACAAAACATAATATCTCTAATAGTTATACTGACTTAAGGGAGTAAAGTAAGGTAGCAAACCCAACACAGTCTAACTGATTAACACTATTTTCCCAGTTAAGCAGGTTTCAGGTGTATGTATGTCTTACTTCAGGCTTACGAGCAACGATCTGGTTGTATTTGCCAGAAGCTGCACCAATCTCCTCCATGCTTTCAGGTCGTGTGACCAATGCTTCCATTGACTCTGAAACAAAGCTCTCTATGGCCTGTGTATGGCCTGAAATTAAGGGAAAAAATAAACATAGAAAAACAAATTGACTGCAAAAGGGGATTTCATTGGGCCTAACACTAGAGCAAAAACAAAAAAAGCACAAAAAAGGCATTAACAAAATGCAAAGAATGAAATGACAGGAGGGAAAAATGTGAATGGGGTTACCTTGTATTGATTTCTTAAGCGATAAGAGAAGCAAGTCAAACAATTTCTGGATCAGGTCATCAATGGTGGCTTTCACTGGATCACAGTTGACTGTAATACAGTCTACCTTCTCCTGGCTGATGAGCAGAAAACCAGATCTGTTGTTAAAATAATGTGAACTGCACCAGACAATTAACTAAAGATTAAATCTACGTATTTATGAAATCTATTTCCAGTTTTGTTGTATTCACCATTCTGCTTAGTATGATTGGATTAGATTTATTAATTGATTAAATGTGTCATTGTTGTTACATGTACCTGGGGAGGCATTCTGACTCTTTCCCTCTGGCCTTGAGGGCCTTGAAATTTCTCTCCCAGTCCTGCACAGACGTGAGATGCGTCTCGACCAACTTCTCTAAATCTACCTGGCCCAGCACCACCCACTCCTAGACAAGCCAGACACATGTCAGTTAGTCCCAGAGCATATTTCCCATTTTTAAATAACTTTGTGTTAAAGGTGATAGAAACCGAGCGTCCTACCATGAAACACAAATGACGAAATAAAAACAGAACTAGATGACAATAGAGAAGTATGAGGTTGAGGGTTTCTCCCCTGTGAGTTAGATATGCTTGACTAAGTGCCAGAAGTGACAAGATATCAAACTGTTCCTTAATGTTCTCTAGGGGGTACTCCTAGGGGGAAAATGCTGACAGTAAAAACAACAGAGCTACAGTATATAAATGGAGAAGCGTGAGTGATCAAAGTTTCATTCTTTCAAAGAAAACAAATTAGAGAACTGAGAAAAGACTCACTTAGAAAAAAGGTGGCAGGAGAGTAAATATTTAACCTTCTTTTAAATGTTCAAATCTGGTCTAATTTCTGAACAAACAAATGTCTGAAACACTTGTATTAAGGTAATATGGACATGAAGTTCTACAATAGCTTCCTGTCAAAGTCACATTCTGTTCTGGTAATTCACCTTGAACTTATCTTGTGTGGCCTGCAGGCGGCTAAAGAGGTCTTCAGCTTTGCTGAAAATAGTGAGGAACCCAGAGGCATTTCTGTCTATCATTATGTTGAAGATAAGCTCCTCCCCCTGGATGCTGACTCCTTTGAATTGGTTTGGGATTGAGATGAAGCGCTTCATTTCCCTGAAATATCGAGCTCGCACCTCCTCGAATGGCGGACGAAACTGTAAACGGCCCTGCCTGTTGAGAAGGTCACAATAATATAAAAGAGCTCACAATTTATTATAAATACCAGCACAAAAAAAGTGTTCATAAAAGAGGAAGAGTTGGACAGGAAATGAAGAAATGTGAGTTAGACGTGTGAAAATTCAGAGATGGGAGGCAAAGTAACAAGTCTGGTTAGCGATCTGAATAAAAAGGTGAAAATGAGTGGGGGGGAAAAAAGCAACATGGAGAAAAATAGTTTCTCAGCTAAAAGTACACTTACTTGAAAATGAGGTCAACATGTATGTCAGGTAAGTTCTTATTCAGAGCTTCCAGACCAGTCTGATACTGGTGTTCAAGAGCCTTGTAGAGCTGATAGTTCCAGTGCTGACGCCAAGCCCGCATGTCATCCCAACTGTACCCCTATATGAACACAAAGAGAAACGCAAATACACATATATTAATCATTATCTCTCAAAGGAAAAAGAAGTTTATATACCCCAAAGCTTATATACTATATATATATATATTAGGGATGTGCCGATCAGGTTTATTTCTCCCGATACCGATACCGATCACCCCTGAGGGCCGATCGCCGATTCCCATCCCCGATACCGATCACATAATTGTTATTTATTTATTTTTTATCATAAACACTACTGTTACATTATGTGGAAAATGGAACCATGAATTCACCTTAATTTAGACAAAATCTTGTTTTTAATAACTTTTCCAAGAAGAAAACTAAACAAAACAGGCATTGTGCAAATTGTACTGCTATCAATAATACTA
>CAEGAF010158870.1:0-12775 GCA_903067075.1 Micropoecilia bifurca
GCTCAATATTGGTCCATATATAAGGCGCACCGGGTTATAAGGCGCACTGTCAGCTTTTGAGGAAATTTAAGGTTTTTGGGTGCGCCTTATAGTGCGGAAAATACGGTAATTCATTAAAATAAAAGTACAAGTTACGAAAATGTGTGGATAAGGTTTTTCTCAGTTTTACATGAAGTGAATTCTGCTTGCACATCTTTTTTTTTTTTTTTTTTTGTGAACACAACCCAGATGTAGTTTCTGTCTTTCTCATCAAGGGTCTGGGCACCACAGACAGTGTCCTCATCAGAATAATGGTCGCCAGGGCTGAAATTGACATGTTGGACATTAAGAGTCAGTTCCAGAAGATATATGGAAAGACTCTACACTCCTTCATCAAGGTGAGGGCCGGCGACATGCTGTGGTCAGCTCAAGATTTGCAAATCCATCAGCCATGATCTAATTATGATAATTGCAATTCCAGCTTTATGTAATGCTAGCCTTTTAATCTGCGCAAGATTTATTGTTCCTTTCTCCCACACGAGCTGCCTTTTTGTTTTGTTTTCCCATCTGCATAAAAGTAACAAAGGAATAATTTTTAGATCATTCGCAGTAACTTTTAAATCCTCACTGTTTAGGGAGACACATCAGGCGACTACCGTAAAATCCTGCTGGAGCTGTGTGGAGGCGAATAGAAACGTCCAGCGACATTCAGCCCCGCTTCTTCAGACCACATCATGTTTTTTATGTTGTCTTCTTCTCTGCATTTCTCATTTTGCTAATTAACACGGTGCCTTGTATCACTGTTTCAGATACCAATTAAACCAAAGATCAGTGAACCTTTGTCTCTGTCTCTTTGTAATTCATTACGTGTCAGGAGGTAATTAATGGCATTAAAGAAACACAGATGCCTCATAAACATTTCCAACAGATAAGTTGAATGCTTAATGACTTTGCTGCTCTCACTCTTCTTCTGTCCAGTCAGTAAAGTCCATTTGCTTAATTGGTCACAATGGTCCTTTGTTGAGTCAGCCCTGTTTCACTGCACTTAATTACATTAACAGGTTGTCGTTATATTAGGAAGGCAGTAAAGTGCGTTCTAATCAAGAGGATGTGATAAAGAGGTGTAGCTGAAAGATACAGTTATAACTCACTGTAATGCAGTGCTGATACTCAAAGAGACCACCAGGGGGAACCAAACTAACTCTTATTCTAAATGTGTGGCTGCGGAGTTCTGTGCAGTGCGGGACAATCTGATGGCGTCGTTTGAACCTGAACCTTTTCGTAAATGGTAAAGTTAATACGTCCTCATTGCCTTTTTCGTAATGAACAGGAGAATATCCAATCATTCAGACGCGTTTCTGGGAAAACTATCGTTTCAAACCTCATCAGATCCGTTGTTCACGAAATTAGACGTGTGAAGAGCTGCATCCATTCATGTCTTTGACTTGGGGTGATGCCGCCCTCTGACTATCTGGAGACCTCATTTAGTCCATGCGTTGTCGAGATGCAAGACGCAAGATTATCTCTGTGGGGAACAGTTGCTGCGCAAGGTTTCTCACGTTTATTGTCGCAATCTTCTTCATGCCAAAATTATTTTCAGACATGGAGAAAACCGTGCGCATGTTTTCTGAATCAAAGGAAATGTCTCGTTCACTGCAAAAAAGATTAACTCTGGAAAACTTAAAACGAGAGAGAAAATGATTCAACTAAATAATGTCCATCACTCATCTGTTGCGTAATATCTTAACGCAACAAATTTTATACTTAAATGGTAAATGAAGAGCGAATTTCCTGGCAGAATGAGTGTCTTTATAACTTTGCTTGTGGGCAATATATCTTACACAGTTGGTGTTTATTTGTGTTTAGATTGTTGCGTGTTGTCATGACTTTAAAAACAACCAACAGCAGATAAGTTGTGCCAGAAGATTTCTGGGGAAATGATGCTGTTTCAGCTCCTCATAATCAAAACGTCAACATCCGTAAGTAGCTGCACCTGTTTGATCGGCATCGTGCAATTCTGGGTCGGCAACAAATGATGAATTGTGTCCTGTTCCGTTGTCTAATGTGACTGGTGTCACCAAGAAGACAAAATAAACAGGCACAGCGTGAGACGTTCAAGGCGTCCATGATTTTTGAAATTGCAGCGATTTGGACAGATTTAAAATACGCAGTTAATGAAATTGGGCATCAAAACCTTTAGAGCTAGAAGTTGGCTTTTTTTTTTTAAATTAAATATGTTCAAAGCACTTCAAGATTAAAGTGCTTTGTTTTCTTGACGCTCACAAAGATTGACCCTACAAACGTAAGTTACCTTTAAAGACTGTTTTATATTTAGAGGTAGCAGAGTAAAAACTGGGTACTTACAAATTCATATGATGAAAAGAAATGAAAGCTACACTTTCCTTCCATGCAAACATTTGGAATGATTTATAACATAAAATTCCATTAAAAAAGATTGATGTTTGTGACAAAATAAAAATAAAAAGTTTGTAAGCCACGTAGAAAGGCGCTGCCAATTGCTTGTTGGCTCCAGGAAATCAAATCTTAATAGCAGATCTGATTTTAAGGGATGAAGTGGTGATTTACTACAGCTGGAGAAAACAGTTCATGTTTTTAATGCCATTTCATTCCTGAAATCAATTTCACTTGTTTCAGGACAACAATAAAAACTTTTGCATCCCCTCTTTACTTGCAGAGAATGTACATTTGATGCGAGACGGAGGATGCTTTCTTTACTCTGACAATCACACAACCCAAAGAAGAGATAAAAGAAATGCTCTTTTATCCATCCAATGGATAAAAGAGCATGTGAATGACTCGAGAAGACCAGAAGAAGACAGCTGGAGGACATGGCTGTTTAATTCAAGGATGCATGGAAGAAATCTAGTCTTCCGTCTGTTCAAGGTGAACTAAGCATGTGGAGAATATGCTGCAAAACAGTTAAAAACCCAGGCAATCTCATCAGTTTCTGATCTATTCAAAATGCAATCAGCAGCAGGAGCAGGGGCCAAAGCAAATCGTGCAGACAAATACATAATTATGTCATTTCAAAATATATGGCATGAAACACATTTTTTTGAGAAAAAAAAAGTAATTATACCTTCTTGCCCTGTCAGAACTCGAGGCGTAATAAAACCCCAACAATGTGCCAGATTTAATCAAGGCAAAATTGCACAAAATGAACATAGAATCTGAGGAGTAAAATAAAATTTTAATGGCTCTACAGGTAGAAACACAAATTCGGTAATGGGGTAAAGAATGTGAGATAATATGAATTGTACGTTTTTATTTCCCCATAAATAAAAAAAAAAGAAAAATATCTAGAGACTGCAGGTCATCTCTGGACTTTCTGTTCCAGCCCTTAAATGTAAAACTAAATGTATTAAATGTATTCTTTAATATTAAAAAGAAGGTTGAGTTTTATTATTGCGGTGGACACATGTGGAGATCTGCTTCATTCAAATCACTCAACAATAAGGGAATTACAAAATTACCCATTATTAGTAATTTACCCCAATTCTTGATTCTTGATCAGTAAATCATTGAGATATAATAACTCAGTTTGAAATTAAACATCAGTTATGTGTTTCTTTTAGTACATTAATAATTTAAGTATATATCTGTAAGAATGGAAGTCAATTTCAGCATATTGGTGTTATTCTGAATTCTGCTTGATGATGCAAAAATGATGTGGAAAATGTTGGCAAAACCTTTAAATTGCATGTTAAAAGTTGCAAGCAGATAAAAGTGTACAGTAATCTGATTGGATGCCACACCTAAACTCTAGTAGATTACTCAGATTACTCAGAAGTTACTATTTGCTTTTACTAAAGGACTGAGATTTTTTTCAAAGGTCTTTGGCTTGAAATAAAGCAAAGAAGTTCAGTGGGTAGATTTACTAATTCTGAAAAAGTGGTGAATAAATTGAATTGCTGGTGGCAGTGTTTGGGTTTGATGAGCTTCTAATTGTCCTTATTTACCGTACAAACTCATTTGCAACCAGTTTATTCAGTAATGGCCAAATCTGTCCACAAGGAGCAGGTCTAATTAACACAAACAAGGATGGCGTCTCCTGCTATCACGGCCTGTAATTTACCAAACCAAACGCTTATTTGTTACTGTAACACAGACAGAAGAACAGAGCAGCTTTCCTGCAGCAGGTGACATTTTATACTTCACATTATTTTATGAAAAATAATGGCAAATAATAAGTCGTGTTGGCTGCATCATTCTGTACTTTATTTCCCTACAGTTGGTGACAGTGTAGACGATAATGATTCAGATTAAAAATTCACAAATATGCAAAGAGACACATAGTAGTGTGGAGATAAGACGTTCTTATCCAAGATTATGTTGCTGCGGTATCAGAAGGAAAAGTCAGACATTCCTCTTCCTGGCAACACACCGGTAACTTTCTCCACCTCATTTCCAATATTCACTTTAATCCAGAAAAGGACTTTAGATTGATGTGACAAAGCAACGGCTGGTGGTTGTCCCTGTTACCTTTACAATTGTTTCAACCACACTTCTTCCTTCCACCTAACTTTCCACTGTCTGCTTAACAACTGTCACATCATGCCAGATTCCTTGGTTATTACCACACAGAAATATTGTGGAAGAATCTCATAAGCACAATCCGGTTGCTCCTTTAACTTTCCTGCTTGATTTTCAGTCTTGACTAACTTTAGAGAGAAGTGTATTGTTTTGGTGTCGGCTGACGTGACTTTAGGTCAGAGATCAGACATGTCCACACATATCTGCCAGCTGGGGAACAAAAACAAGCCTAGAAAAAAATGTAGAGTTAAAGTAAGGTGACAGATTCTTCCTGAGCTGAGGGAAAGTCTGTCACCTGCCTTAAAAATGGCACATATAAAAATTTTAGTTTTTCTTTGTCTTTCACCTCAACTGTTAACAAAAGCTGATGAAAGAAACCATTCAAACATTTACAATATCTTTCATTTAAAAGCTACCTCATGTTTTTATTTATTTTTTTTTAAATCCTGATATCATCACAACATTTAAGATTCAGTGGCATCCATGCTGTGCATGCAGTTTAATTCTTTGAAGATGTCTCTCTAAGTGTTTTATTTCAGACTGAAAGAAAAAAAAGACAATGCAGACTTTATAAACAATCACTGTAACTTGAAAGACAGCCAACAAATGGATCAAATGAATGATTCATTTGATCCCCCATGCCTAAGAAAGAGAATAAAAAGATATCAGAAAAACAGGAGACCTGCTGCTGCATGCAAATGTGAAAAGAGCGAGTGAGAAGATCAGTAGTTAATAATCGCCACCTGATTGATCTGCAGCTGTCAAGGAAATATGACTAATTAACCTGGCAAGTTCCTCACATTAATTGTTTAATGTGAGGAAACACATGAATTTTTTAAAATATTATGTAAAAAAAATTGTCCTGCGACAGACTGGCGACCTGTCCAGGACGTACCCTGCCTCTCGCCCGGAACGCCAGCTGGAGATAGGCACCAGCAACTCCCGACCCCATAAGGGATAAAGGGTGTAAGAAAATGGATGGATGGATGTAAAAAAAAAAAAAAAAAAAAGAAAAGAAACCAAAAGTGATAATTCATTAGGATTAAGGAAAATAAACAGGAAAACTAACAAAAATGTAAAAATATTCTAAACCAGAAAAAAAATGCAGTAATTGAGAGAAATGAATACATGTTTTTATTAACCTGATTTTGAACTTTCGCCCACATTTTGCGCTTCTGACTGAAACTCTGTAGCTCACAGTGACTCTAGACTGACTTTAAATGATCATCTGTTCTTCAGAACATGAACGTTTGCCGGGCAGAGTTTATAACCTGGAGGAGTTTTATTAAAGAAACACTGATGGATTTCCCGCAACTACATTTCTGGGTTTTTATTATGTAAATGATCAAAATAAATGAGTTTCATATTAGAGTTCAATAAGAGTTTGTCCAGATCCATAACACGTTCATGATTACTTCTAACTTTACATAATGTTTGGCATGTTAAACCCTGATGAACGTGTGTTTTAAGAAGTAAAATATATCTCACCAACATAATAAACTTTTTTTTAACAAAGTCTTCATGCAGCTTCTCAGATTGATTCAAAAAAGTTGATCAAATTGAAAACGAAGATGCCAAGATTGAGCTAAAAGTTTGTTCTGAAAAGCACCTTCAAAGAGCTCCAGGCAGAAGCTTCACATGGAAACGTCTAAGCAGCGACTCTGCCGACGTGATAACATCTGCTTTTCAGTTTTCATCTCAGAACACGTAGAAGCATCTGGCTGCTTGACCTCAGGCGAAAAGATGGAGCAGAGGAGATGGAGTCAGACTATTAACAACATTAACAACCTAACTGGTGTTGAGTGCAGCTTAGCGAGAGTCAGCTGATGGGGACGAATCGATGACTGATCATCCTGTCCAAAAAGGTTAAATAGACTCTGTAGGTGAACAGCTTTCTCACTATCTTGACAAAAGAAGAATGCTTTTACCTGCACTTGTGTTTTTAAAAGCTGGTTTTCATTTGCCTGAAAATGTAGTCCAGAAGAATCTGGTTTAGAAAAACCTTTAGGGAATTTTAAACACTTTACTCATCTCCTAATCAGCTCTTAGTGTTTTTCCTATGCGTGTGTTTTTTTAAAAAGTTTTTTTTTCAATATAAAACAAAACAAGCTTGTTTGCTACTTGTTGCTTCATTTGCATAACGCAGTAACATGCAGCAGGTAGAAACTTGGTCCCTGCAAAGACACAAAAGTGACAGATGGTACTATGAAATGTGTCGTAATTGGAGACTCATCTGGGAGAATTAATTGAAACAGTCTCCTTTTGAAATCAAGGCTCTTTCTATGTAAATGGGATCCTGCTCTTCATTTGTTCAAATGAAAACATTTCCCTATTATCTCCCATTTCCCAGCTAATGTTGACTGAAAAGAAATCAACGCCCACTAAAAACATTCCGGTTGCTATTCTCCCCTTGTAGGACGGTAATGAATTCGATATTCAGCTCCTATCTGACTGTTCACTCAAGCTGAAGATGGCCAAAATTAAAGGCTAAAGACAGCTCTTAAAATCAGAAGGAGAAAGAAATATCCTCCATGTGGATTAAAAATATCTAAGAGACTAATCTGAATACTGATTTAGAAAGAGTGAGAGGGTAAAGCACCCTAAGGATGAAGAGGAAGAGGTGGGGGGTTATTTTGTTCACGAGAGACTGACTTCATGACCAGTGGGCTCTGACCTACTGAAATTATATTTATTAGTATGAAACAGAGCGGGGAAAGGAGAAGCCCAAAGCTGTTGTCTTGTTAAATGTGCTGAGCCGGGCCCCGAAGGTTGCTATAAATACAATAATCTGTAATATTAAAAAAAAGAAAAACTGATTCAGACAGAGCAATTGTTCACTGTAGTTGTTGTGAAACACATCGTCCAAAATCTGATACAGTGACATGCATGGACACTAATCTGAAACAGGCTCCTCTTGTTTTGTGCTTTTTTTTTATTCAAATTGTATCTTTTATGGACATATTTTTCCACTCTTGCATTATTGAAATGCCTGTTGAGAGGTAAATATCTGCCAGCAGACATCCATGGTTGTCTTTGCAAAAATGTTTTTGATATTATTTCTTTTCAGATGAATAATTTCAGAGACAGACGCTCACAGTGGGTTTATGTCTCATCCTGTAAACAACAACATGCATCTCTAGAGGGACAGTTTGGGGGAGGGCAAATATACAATTCAAGAGTAAAATTTCAACAAATTTGAATGATCCCAAATACTCAATAAAGAAAAAGAAAAATAAACAACATGAAGATAATCCTTTGAGTTCTGTTCTTCCTCGTTTTACCACTGAAAAATATTCTCTCTGGGCTATTCTCCACTGCAAAGCTGGAAACTCAGGAATATTAGCAATTCAGTCCATTGCATCAGCTCAATAGGCAGAAAAGGAGGCTGAACACAAGAATGAGAAGCAGTGTTAAAAGGCCAAAAGGTTAAAACACACACTCATAGCTGTAGTAATTACATTTTTTATATTTTATTTTTTTAATTTTCAGGAAAAAAAGGAGAAAACTGTCATCTCTACAAAGTAACGGATCATTCACATTCAACATAAACTGTTCAACAAAAGTTGTTTTAAAAACTATGAAATCTCCAAAGGTTTACGTCTTTCACGGAGTCGTGTTTACTTTCATTCTTCTTGTTTATCTTTTTTTATGTTTACTGCCTGTGGTCCAGAACAAGTTTTACCTTCAGCTATAAACCCAATGCACTCTGGGAGTTCTTTGTGTTTCTCTCCATTAGCTTCTTATATGGATGATCTACAGCCAGAAATCTCCTCCCAGCTTTTCCCACTGCCCTCACTTTCTGTTGCCCCGGCATCATGACTTTCTGTTTTTAGACTCACATTTCCGCTGAGATCTGAACTCTTAGGCCCCAAATGGTACATTTGCACATCTTTATACAGTGTACAAGCTGGACAGTACAGCCCGAATTCCCCGTTACAAGAACATATTGTTTTTAAAAAGATGTTTCAAAGAAAAATCCATTCCTTACATCCTAACTTTGTAAAATAGATAGAGCTTCATCTACAAAATGGCATAAGAAAACTGCTAATGACTGAGGGACAAACTTTTGTTCAAAGAAAATCCACATAATCCAATTACAAAAATATGTAAATATGAGATTCCTTCTATTGTTAGATGAAAAATTGTTCATTGAATTTGTTTCCAAAATTGCAAATAAATACAGATTCAGCTATTTACTGTTTCTTTTAAGCAAAATCAAACTAATTTAATGCCACATTGTGCTTAAATACAATATTTTTAATGGTTGTGATGGGAAATGAGTAAAACTGATGCATTTTAAACAGTATTTATATGTTTATGCAGATACTGCAAAAACAGGGTGAGGCACTTAGAAACTGTAGTTTAAGCAGAAAAAAAATCACTTGACATGAATCATCGATGAGTAATGATGTAATTTTGTTTTAACTGCATGAAAAACTTTGCACGATCTTATTTCTCTGCAGCTGCCTTGGTTAAAATTTTTAAAAATATTTTTACATTAAATTTTTCTCATGTTAAAAAAATGATCTTCTGGTGAGAATGTATGGAGGATCTGAAGCAAAATGACCTTTGTTGTGCCGAACTAAAACATCATATGCATTACCTTTTGTTATTGCTACGAATTATCATTTTTATTTTTACCTTCAATAAAAGCCTCTTTTAGTCTCATGCAAAAGCTAAAAAAAAACAAAAAAAACTCAGTAATGGTAATATCCATTTTATTACACTTTCAATTCATTTTTATATGCTTAAAGGTAATGGTGGATTTAAAATGGCCGTTACTGCATTTTTTTCTATAAAAGTCCCTCTTTGTGTTTAAATTGTTTTGGCTGTATTCCATGTGAATATCTCTCTGAATATTACCCAGATGTGTTTATATGGAAATCAGCTCTGCTACATTCACCAGCACCCCCCGTGCAGCTGCTGCTCACCCTCTTAATTTAAACACCTTAGCACTCATCGCTTTTTGACTTGATGATATTAGCAAATTTCAAATAGACCGTCCAATAATAGCTCAACTGTATTTCTGAACACCACCCTTGACAAATCTAACCAGCCCTGTTTGCAGGATTGGTTCTCCGGGTTTGTTCTATATGAAAACCTTACTTTCTGAATCCATTTTTTTTTCTTATCACAGAACCGGGATGAAAACGCTAATATATCATGATACCAGCTCCTTTAATCATGTCTTTCATCTGGCTTGAAAGATTACAAAATAAAGGCTCGCCTCCAGTATTTTCTATTCTATTCACAGGATATTTTCGTGCCTGAATTGTTACTTCCTCCACAAGCCAACTCTTATATATTCTGCGTATCTTTGTACATTATCAGCGATTGAGCTTCACAAAGATTGCAATTTCTAGACTGAGTTCATTAACGTGGTGAGGAGAGAACATGCAGACCTGCTAAGTCAAACGGAGGTGGGATTTGCCAGAGAGGAACAGTGCTGTGATTATCAAGTCTCCACATTAATGAGAAATTTCTGAGGGTTTATAGCTCCCCACTGTACAGGAGTTAAAAAACAGAGAAGAGCTCAAAAAGTCCAATGTGGTGGCCCATTCATTAGTGCTACATTACCGTTGCTAAGCTATGAGACATCGTCATCTCCTCCAAAGTGAAAGAAGGGCTCGGTTAGAATCTGGATGGGTGAATTAAATGTCGTATTTTCCAGACTATAGAGTGCGCCTCACTATAAGCCGCACTCAAAGTTTAAAAAACAAAACCAAAAAAACCCTGGAAACCTACATATATAAGGCTATAAGCCGCTGGTATCTCCGCCACTCTCGGTTTTCCACTTGTGCTGCGTCCTTAACAAATCTGCTATTAAGGACGCAGCATTGCGTCTCCAACGCCGAACCATGGATTCGTTCACGCCGAGTTTACCTGTGACGGCCATCAATCATATGAACCTCTTAGTGTTGTTTCCATGATGAGGGGCTATTAGTTTGAACACATTTCTGCATCGTGCCTGCTGCTAGCATGTGCTAGTTCTAAATGAAATATAGCACTTTCTTCTTTGATTTCCAATTCTGACTTCCAACGATTCACTTCCTGCTAAAGAGCCCCCTGGTAGTTGAAGAAAAACCCAGAGCTATAAACCACATGGTTCAAAGTGTGGAGAAAAAGTAGCGGCTTACAGTCTGAAAAATAAGCAGATTTAATGTAACGCCTTTAAATCATGGTCCAAATGTGTATTTTTGACTAATTATAACAGATTACCTTGCTTATTTTAGGTTCCTAAGTGTAACAGACCCACGTCAGCACAAAACATGCAACAAGTTGACATTTTTCTGAGCTGTTTTCCATGCGAGTGGTTTAGTTTAATATGCTGTGTCTCTTCCTTTCTGAAAGTGTTTAAGATAAATGTTACACTAACAGGGAGAAAACATTTCCAATTAATTATCATTTTGCCTGGAAGAACACAATGTCTGGAACGTCAAGTCAATGAGTCATTATACCAGAGGAAAATGTTTCACATGATCTTATCTATATATTTTTAAATATAGAAGCTACATGAGTTGAATAGATTATTTGGTTGCTTGCATCAGTTTACTACATTTGCATTGGGTCTCAGTGTAAAAGTAGTTTTCAATTCTCCCCTCATTTGCCTTCTAATCCATCCAGCCCTGTTACAGGCATGTGGCATTTATTTTTTTAAATTTAAATGTTATTTGTGTTTGACTCACAAAGTGGCTAACATTTTCTTTATTTTGTCACTGACAATGAAATGTTGTTCAGTGATGACACAAGTGTGGATTCGTAGTGATACAGACAAACAATGACTAAAACTCAGAACCAAGCAGCCACTGTCACATGTAACTATCAGAACTGGTGTCCAACAATAGAAAGAAACCAACGACCTTCAGACAACGACCCCTAAAGGTCACATCTGAACCCATTCAGATGATATGCTGAGATCTTCTGCCAATTAGCCATAATTATTCCTTACCATTCATTCACGTTTTCTGGGTCTGATGCCTCTGTTAGATGTAAGGAAAAGTATGGTAATTTGATTTATGTAGCACATTTTCAGCAACAAGGAAATTCAAAGTGAATTAGAAGGAAATACAAACAAAACAACCAAACCAAAAGAAAGACAAAAAGGTCAAAGTATAAACGGTAAATGTTGGTTCTCCATGTTTGATTCTTGTTCTGGGCTGTTACATAGATGATACTTTCTAAGTTTGTTCTAGATTTGTAAACTAGAACAAGAGTTTCACTAAGGAATAAGAAAAAGTAATCCACAGTTTATAAACTAATAGGAGTTTCTCTGGATCCTAATATGTTCTAACTAATAGGTTTAACTCCTGCTCTGGATTGCTGAGCAGAATAAGAATAATTTAACTAATAGGTGATGAATGCTCTACAATTTCTATAAGTAATAAGCTAAACAGTTGTAAAAGTGGAGACTCTGTAAGAAAAACACATTTATTAAGAAATGCAATGTTTACAGACCAGTCTTTAGGTGAGGAAGCCAATAAAAGTTTGATCACCTGAAACTAGAGTTATTTCTTTATAGTGATAGAGGAAGCACACCAAACAGCTTCTCATATTTGAAATCATTGTTTGATCATCACTCGAGTACGAGGAACCTTGTAAACGTGCTTTTTTTGGGACCATCTTCATATATGGTGACCTGCAGTTCAGAAATGTGAGCACATCGCACATTTCTCTGTAGCTCACTGCCAGCACAACGACTCTCTGCTGAGATGTGTTACTTGAGACTGAGGGAGAAATTTAAAGTTTCTGTGTGAAGTGTGTTAGGACATGTAGCAGCTTTGGGGGAGGCAATGTTCTTTGACTATGAGATGTAGGGAGATAAGATCTGGACTGGAGAATGAATTTGTTGCCATTTGCCCTTTCTTTGTTGTTTCTGTGAGTCTATGGGGGAGGAGAGATGAAGAGAACATTCCTGAACTGAGTTTCAGAGACACACGGAGCTGATGTAGTGTTCGTCTCTCCCAATTGCAATTGGTAATAAATTACATAGAATTGGACGGTGTTTTCTCATTGTTTTATTGACCTCAATAAACACATAACCTGTTTTCAGACAGTCATCCAATGCCTAGCATCCATCCATCCATCCATCCATCCATTTTCTTCCGCTTATCGGGAAGGGGTCGGGTCGCGGGGGCAGCAGCTTCAGAAGGGAGGCCCAGACTTCCCTCCCCAGCCACTTCTTCCAGCTCCTCCAGGAACCCCAAGGCGTTCCCAGGCCAGCCGAGAGACATAGTCCCTCCAG
>CAEGAF010158872.1:0-18891 GCA_903067075.1 Micropoecilia bifurca
AGGAAACATGAATTCACCTTAATTTAGACAAAAACTTGTTTTTAATAACTTTTTCCAAGAAGAAAACTAAACAAAACTGGCATTGTGCAAATTGTACTGCTATCAATAATACTATCTTTAACAGACTGAAAACATGAAGGTTCTGAAGAAGCTAAATAATGCAAAGAGCCAAAATAAAACCTCTCAACATTGCCAAAAAGTTCAAGTCTAAAACTTAACATTCAAAGGCAAATACAGGATCCATTACAGTAAACAATCCAGAGTTACTGGATTGTTTTCCTGATAGCATGGCGGCTAGCTGATCACTGCTAGTTCTGAGTGGCTGTTTCTGACTGAGTGGAGTAATTATGCAGAACAGGGAGGAGATCGATTATTTTTTCAGAGATTATCTGTCTCATGTTAGGACAACGAAGGTTTTAATAAGTATGTAAAATGTATTTTTTTAAGTTAGATGCTGCAGCTTTAAGCAGAGGTTCGGTGTGAGAGTCACTACCAAGTGGAGCAGAAGCGGCTCCGTCTGTCAAATATTACTACCTGTAGCGGAGCAGCAGTTCAACAGCGAGAGCAGAACCACCGTCTTACATCGCGGCTCAAAGACTTAAATAATTTTCCAGGTTATTTGTTTAGCTTTGTGACCATCATTCTAATCCGGATGAGTGTTTGTAGCTGTGCTCTGCTTTACCTGCTATCTAATCCTCCATATGTCTTTTTTACTCGATGTAGCCAAACTCCGCCAAGTATGGCCTTGTTTTTATGTCGTATTAGATTCGTCGTGTTGATGCATTTTGACCTGCTCCATCCCCGAACCCGAGGTAATTTTCTGCCGCAACACACAAACGTCCCCATTCACTCAGTGCGTTATAGTTCCACATCGCTTAGGATTTGTTGCTGTGCTTGCGCAGTGTGAAGAAAAGAGAAGACCAGGCAGGCTGCGAAATGAAATGCAGGTAATCGGTTTGTGTGATCGGCGACAAGAAACCCTGATCGGCGATCACTAATCATACACTTTTTCACGGAAATCGGCCGATTATGATCGGTGGCCGATCGATCGGCACACCTTTAGTGAAAAATATTTCTGCAGTGTGGTAGCTTTATTTTTGTGCTCCTATTCCTTATTTTCACAGACAGATTTCTATGTAGGCTTATGTAGCAGTTCAACTTTGCCTTTATGCTTGGAACCTTAGACAACATTTTTGTCTTTGAGCAAAAGTTCATTGTTGAAATACACAGTTCAAAGGCAGAAACAGGGACATCAGAGACAGATGAGGCTGAGAGGTTGGGATAAAGTTGCATTTCTTTCTAAATAAAATCCATTGCACCCTTGATATCATACCAGACCATTTACTCAATATGTGGTATTAATTTGTCCCATACATATTTCAAAGTCTGAGTGGATGTGTGAAAAATTCTTTGACGACTACATGTTTTAAAAAAACCTATTACAAAAATGTTTTTCATGCCCTCAGATGATTGAAAACACTAAGGAGTGGCTTTGCTGTTATTTGGCTCCATCTAGTGGTGGTACGTCGCAACTGCCGCTTACCTGTCTGAAACGCAGTCTGCTCAAAAAACTCGCTGTCCGCAAACTGCTCCTTCATCCGGCGCTCCTCGTCTTGGGTCCTGGCGCTGGACGGCTCCTGCGAGGCCGATGGACGGAGCGTGGCGGTCACCTCTTTGCGACCCAGCGCTTTCCGCTGACTTTGCTCCGACACCTGCAGTCGGAACTTGTCGTACACGCCATAGTGGCACGGTCGGACGTCTCTGTGTCGGATTACTCTGCGTAGATGTGTACGAATGTGACTTAGTTGTCTTATTTATTCATTTATTTATTTTTGCTTGACGTAATAGATATAAGGGAGTTTACACTTACATGTCAACGCAACACTGCGGCTTGACGGCTCCTGTGGAATCAACCACAGTGTACTTGTTTGGCGCTGTGCACAGCACTGAAAATGGAAAAAAATATATATACATCATTAAAAATAACATTTTCAATCATTTCATACGGCAAAAAAAAATTATATATATATCTCGACCAGTTTCCCCCTACCTTTGAATTTGAGCGCGAACTCATAGGGATTGTAGAGGGTGAGCACCTGCTTATGAGACGACTGCTCATCTGCGTAGAAGACGAGCTCGGTGGGGAACACGAACACAGGAAGGTTTCCCTCCGCTAGCTGGTGCTGCTGCATTGGCTCCAGCTGAGCTCTGCCCCCTCCCTGTCCACTCTCTGACCGGGCCCCCCCAGTCTTCACAAGCAACTACCCAACTGTGGGAACACCCCGACAAATGTGGGAAAAGCTAGCACCGCTCTCAGCTCCTCAGGGCCATGACGGGCTCCTGTGGAGAGTTATTGAAGAGTTATTATTAACAGGAACCATAAATAAAGTGGATTATGTAGGTTCTGTAAATAAAACGGCCCTTCAAAACAACAACAAGCTCATATTAAGTGTTTTTTTTTTTTTACTATTTTGCTAACTGTATCTTATCCAGACAAATGTATTTGTTTAAGTAGAGATGTACCATTTAAATGGACAGGGCTTCACTTCAGCTAGTTTTTCCTTCATGGGCCAAACATTGGAAAACAAATAATCATCATGTTTGTTGTTGTGTTTTGGAATGTAATGGAAATTTTAACTTTTGCCTTTTTTTAAAACTTGCATGCACTTAATAGTTGATCGCTGGGTAAAATAAATCAGAGTCTGGCATGAACTAAGTGGTATAACTTGGAGTCTTGCTCCAGCTGGTGGTATGTGGAGGTCATCTTGAGGACTGGGACTGGGAAGAGGAAGCGTGGTTTCAAAACAGAGTATACATTTTGTTTCTGCCAGCCAGCAGCCTAAACTTTGGGGAACATTACATATGTGACATTGTTCTTCTTCCTATGACAAGTTTTAATAAAACTCTCAAAGAGAAAGGATTCAGTTCTCATTATTTAACAGAAAACTCCATAGCAGGAGTTCAAGGTAAATACATGCACGATTTGATTCAAAAATAGGAATAATGTGAAACTTTCTTCTTTTTCTGTTTGATTCAAAGCTATAAAACATGGAAAAGAACGTCAGAAATTGAACCTATAATCGTTTTTGCTCTTTCTGTGTTATGGTCCTGTAGAAAAAATTGAAATAGGTCAAAATAAAATTAAATGGGTCAGACCAGAAAGAAAACTGTGAAACAGTTTAGACAGGTAGAGGTTGATCAGTGCATCTTTTACACAAAAGTCTTAAGTTTAAATAAACTAGGTTTGGGAAAAATTTACCTGAAAATACTTGGTAGGTAGTTATGTTATTATGTTATTCTACTGTAAACTTGAAAACAACACTTGAAATTTAAAGAATAAGAATGATTTCCTGATATTTTAATTTCTACCTTAACTATAAGGCAGTATGTTTGAAAAAAAAAGTCGAACACACAATGCTTCACGTAGTTTGACAAATATATTTCACACAGACGCCAGGCTGTTGGGTAAAAACAACAACAAAACAACCAAAAGAGCGTTAGCACGTGGGGTAACTCCCAATAAAAGCATATGATGTCGGAGTTTAACCCTTAATACAGGTGGAGTCCGCGCGGCTGGTCACGTGGCCCTCGGTCTGTTTACATGGTTACACGGTTGGAGCTCGCGGCCCGAGACTAGTGTCGCAACACAATGTTGGCCGTAATAGAATCACGACGATATTGGCAAAAAATTCTGGCAGGCTTTTCGATATGTGAATGGTTTTTTATATATATATATATTGTTGTAAATGTTACTTAAGTCGTATTTATGTTGGTTTTTATGCAGGGTAAATAATCACAATATATGCAAAAATTCCCATTAAATTATTCCATAAGAGCTTACTCATAATTATGATATAGATATTTTACTTGTGGCGACTGTAAGCTAAAAGTAACGTCGCCATGTTTTGACTCTGCCACCATTATAACATATCTTTATACAGCATTATTGTGTCTGTGTTTACTAGCCTAGCATTAGCAGGCTAGGATAGCTCCAGCTAATAGCAACTTAACGTTGTAATGCTGCTGTGTCATAACAGAGGAGAAAGCATGTAATTGTTTAAAGGACACAAAAGATAAGAACGACACGTTACCTTGTTGTCAGCATAAGTTTATGAGGAATACAAGAACAACAGGCGTCTGTAATCCCACCCTGTTGTCTCTCTAGCCTTTTTTCTTTATGCTGCAGACGGCGCGGTGCATGCTGGGATGGAGGAGGGCAGCGGAAACGTGTTTACTATCATTTCATAACGTCTGAAGACTATGGAGATCCCCTGTAACCCCTGCAAAAGAAATGTGACCTTTAATAGACAAATGTCACCTGAGATTCAGAAATCATTTGTGTTAGTAATGGCAATTAGCCTACAGAGCTGATTATGCTTGGAACTCTAGTGAACAGATTTGTTATTTTTCTTCTAAAGATGAATGATTAAATAATTTGTCAGTCCAATTTAACATAGACTTTCTGCAACAGTTTATGCCTGCTAAGCCTTAAATTTACTATTTGTGGAGGTATAAATATACAAATCTTCAGAACCACAGATATTCAAACTATTTCTAGCTTTTGTAAAATAAAATTGAACTTTTGAATCTATAATTATATTTCAATAATAGTAATAGTGATAAAAGTAATAATTTAGTTTAGCAAGCCAAACAAATCTGGAGTTTTCAACTCTACTATATAAAAAAATTTGAACTTAAAATTTTCCTTGTAATGCAGTGTCTGCTATTGCCCCTGACAGACATTTATTAAAGCTGAACCTGTTGCTCATTTGATGTCTCTTGTGGGGAAAACACGAGCGTTCTTGCTGCATTAACTTAACATCTGATAAATATTTTTTCCTTATTTGAGTGAGTGTATTTCCTGTCTTGATGTGACATTTTATCAATATTTTTTCTGCTGGTCTTCACAGCGTAAGAGTTCGTTTTTATCCTTCGTTGCAATATCACCCAGGAGGAGCGATATAAACATGAGTTTAACATCGCGTTCATGTTGCGAAATGTACTCCTCTTGCTGTGTTGTGGTGTGTTCACGGTCCTCCTGAAGCTCCTTGAACGCAGCACAAGAAGAGCAGCATAGTGAGAGAGCAGCTGCGTTATTGTGCGAGGAGGCGGGATAAAGTGGGAACTGACAAGAAATGTCACTTCTTATTATGATCTCTACATAAATACAACCAATAGTTGTTTTTTTGTTGTTTTTTATTATATTTTTATTTAGTTGTTTGAGATCAGGAAAACATATTACTGGAGCAAACACATTTTACCAATAGTCTGTTTGTTCCACTTATTGAACCTACTATTGATCACAGAGCGCAAACCGTTACTACCTCTTTATATAATTATATTTACAGGGGGCGTGGCCAACCGACCGGGGCTTGGCCAATGGGCTTGCAGTGTGGGGAGCGGGGCGTTCCATTCGGTTAGGAGCAGAAGTTGAACAGCGCGAGCTGTAAAACAGCCTCAGAAAGGCAGACACAGAGAGGGCAGATGCATCGGCCCTCTGCTGGAGGGGGGGGCTTATTATAACAAATATATATGCACACATGAGTGAACTGTTTGGCTGCACGATAGCTCATATGTGGGTAACAGTTATTTTAGAAAAGCATACCACCGCGGCTTTACATTTAAAATGCCTATTTTAGTTTTTCTGTTAGACACGTCCGCCTCTATGAATCAGCGCACTTATTTGGGTACGACATATCTGGACGTTGCTAAAGGCGCGGTTGAGATCTTTATGAAGGTAAAGATGGATTCCACCCGGATTTTTTCAGCAAGCTTGCACCTTTGGTGAGCTCAGGGTTCCTTGGCGAAAGTCGGTGAACATTAATATATGCTGTTTTGGTTTTCTTTTTTGACAGCTGCGTGCCCGAGACCCGGCTAGTAGAGGCGACAGGTACATGCTAGTTACATTCGATGAGCCACCATACGGAGTGAAGGTAATTAGCAAATGATACCATTTTCACACTTCCAAGTCGAACGTGTTTGTCTGTCAGTGAGACTTTATTTTCCTTCAAGTTCGCCGGTGGCGAAAAAACGGCAAATTTACTGCTCCAAACAGCCGCAGACCCGGAGCCGCACTGCATCCGAACATCCAGCGGACATTTTGCTTTTGTGTCGAGAAAACTCTCGGGCGTTGAGATGGAGGCGGGGAAATTTATTATCCCTCGTGACGTCACTCGTTTTTTTCACAGAACCGCACGCAGACTGGTCGAGGTCCCTGCCAATCATGTTTCACCCCGCCCCCTTCATCAAGGTTGCACTCCCATTGGCCGTTCCTGGATGAAAGTTGATAAACCCCGTTCATCATGAGATTCTCTTTATGTTTGTACGACTTCGCTGGAACAGAATTATCATCATTCACATGATAATTATTTGTCATACTGATGCTGTGAGAGGCTTCCTGCATAGATACTCCCGGTAATTGCCATACACAGAGAAAACAGGACATGCAACCTCTCAATCTCTGCAGCAGTTTCCTGCCATAAAAACAGATGTACTCATCCCTATTCTATTGACTTGTTTATGACTTGGCACACATCTCCGAGTTTTTCCTACCCCTTAAAGCACAATCCCAAGTATGCACACAAGCCCCCAAATTACGTAATTTCCTTCAGTGACTGTTCCATATTGTGGAATTCATCAGGCTGGCCCAACTTGTGTCTACAGGCTAAGGCGCCTTGCAAAATTTCCCTTTAACGTTTACACATTTCATCACATCACAATGTGACTTTATGAAAGACCAAAACAAAGTGGTGAACTATTGTGAAGTGTAATGCAAAGGTTGCAAACTTTTGTATGAATTAGTAATAGTTTTTCCCCCCCAGTTTTACAAAATACAGACAATACTGACAACATATATTTATCTTTAAGTTTGCATCATGTTTTAAAGAGGTTTAAAATAAGATTTTTTACTTTGTGCATCAAATCTCTATAAGTAATATACACACAGAGCGTCTCCAAAACCTCACAGTGCAATGCAATAGTATCTGGACCACAAACAGCTTTATTTGTTGAAGTGAAAGGAGAACAATACATTTTCCACAGTTATTACAAATACAAATCAGAAGTTTAGAGAACACACATATTCAACAGCCCTAAATAAAATCCAGCACAACCAAAAAAGCGTAGCTGGATATCTTATTGAATAAAAACTGTAGTTTCTAAGCAAATCTAAAAGAAAAAACAATAGCTAATAAGATTTATTTTTAAAAAGCTTAAAGACTTACAAGACCTTATGGATTCATGATGACACTTTCTCAACTAGCAATATAACCCTTTTTCAGGACTGTTTGAAAAGGCAAATCTGCTTCATTACAGCAGGAAAGAATGCAAATCGAGTCCACGCCTTTTTCATCTTCTAAAATCGCATAAACGATATTGACCCCAACCTACTTCCTGTTAGTCTGCATGTATCGCCAGTCTAATTGAACCTTAAAGTCTAACTTTATCAATGTGGTTTTGTAGTTTTGGTTTTTAATAGAAAGTTGAACGTGTTTAATTATTTATCATTGGGATCAAATATTCATGCGTCAGAGCGGCCTAGTCAAAGTCCAGGCCTAAATGGTCCTGTCGGTAACTAAAGAAAATGACTGAAATGACACTGTCTGCATCAACCTGTTTTTTCCCCCACGTAACCCACAGCAGAATAACTGTTTCTAGCTCATGTCCCCACGGTGGGAGTTTCGCTGCTCGCAAGTGTGAAACGGGTGCAAAGCCGTCGCATGTCGGTGCCGTAGCTTTCGCAGCAATTTGTAAATGCGACCACCAGACAAACACTTGTGCATCACACACCTCGATCAAACAAACCAGGATCTGATTCTCCTTCCGTCTCGTAAAGCCGTCCGCGGCGCTGCCGTCCAGCGGGGCTTTCCCTCGTCTGTGCAGCGAGTCTTGAGCTGCTCTTTCTTCCCCTCCCTCTGGCTGTTTGTGGCCCACTCTGCGAGCCGCGCTGAGGTTCACAATGAAAAGATGAGGTGGTACTGATTGGGGCCGGTGTGTGATTGCACATTCACAGATGCACTAAATTGTTGATGTTGAGGAAGGGGGAGAGGGAGAGAGAGAGGGAAGGAGAAAGGGAGAGGGAAGGGGAGAGGGGAGGAGAGAGGGAGAGAGGGAGAGGGAAGGAGAGAGGGAGAGGGAAGGAAAGAGGGAGAGGGAAGGAGAAAGGGAGAGGGGAGGGAGAGGGAGCCGAGGAGACAGGATTGTGCAGAAATATTCTGTAGACTGAATTATTGAGCGCAGCGTTTCTTCTGATCTGTACAGGATAGTCTGGGTCTAATGGGGCTGAAACGATTAATCGTGATGAACTCTTCATCAGCTCACTTATTAATCGATTAATTGTTAAATGGATTCAAAAAAGGCAAACTGCTGACAAAACCCCCCCAACATATTCAGAGCAGTATTTAAGTCAAAACTTAAATATATATACAGTATATACATTTTTCACTCATGATGAAAACACCTTCTGTAAGGATGTTTTATACAAAACGCCTCAAGTGTCATAGTTTTAGCTTCACTCAGTTCAGATTCACTAAAGAAGTGTTTATTTTCTCATTAAAAAAGTGTATTGACTTATTTGTTTGTATATTTTGACATATTTCCAACATTGTGGTTAAATGAAAACTCTGTACAATGTGCCAGTTTTTTATCTGATGAATAGTCAGTAGAATAGTGGATTAGTAAAATAATTGTCACTTGCAGCCCTAGTGTTTGGTAACTTTAACGTCATCACTCTGAATGCATGACAGTTATTGTACGATCTGATCTCCTAGTACTCATGTAGCCGTATGAACCTCCCACAAGGATCTGTTGCTGTTCACCTTTGTGTGTTTGCAGCGTCTTACCCTCCTTCCCTCAGCAGAGGAAGATGTAAGCTTGCAGGTCATCCTTAGATTAAGCATAAAGCTGCAGCACTAAAGCAGTTGACCCCGTAGATAAAAGTGGAAAAGCAGTTGCACACTCGCTCTCCCTCCTGTGGGAGTAAAAGTTTCCCGCAGAGGACGTAGAGCAGTGGTGTGTATTTCTGAATTCCTGCGATGCACGAACTAAACGGCCATCTCTGAACTTCAGTGCTCATCGGTCACTGCGGTCAGTAACGTTGCGTCACTCAGAACCGACTTTACTTTCTCCCCCGGCCACCAAAAAATGATCTGAATCATTTAATCGGTTTGATTTGCATGAGAACAAAGCTCTTCTTTGTTTCTCTTTTCTTTTCTTCTTCTTCTTTGTAATAACATATCATGCATACACGTGGGTGTGCATCTATTTTAAGTCGGTAGATGTTTGCCGACTTCAGGCCTTTTCTCCGGCGCCTGTTGCTTTCGGCCTGAACTCGGTCTCTTTGCGTTCCAGGCAGGCTGGAAGGAGAACCACGCTACCTTCATGTGTGAGCTGAAGAACCTGCAGGCGTCTGGGCTGACCACGCTTGGACACGCACTCCGCGCAGCGTTTGACCTGCTCAACCTCAACCGCCTCGTCTCTGGCATTGACAACTACGGACAGGTATCGTAACAAGCCGCGGTCACTGAGCTCTGAGCCAGTATCTCTCAGGCTGTTTTAGTTTTTTGTTTGTTGCCTCCTGGTTGAATCGTTGATGTGCATTTGGAGTTATTTTGGCCACCATTGTTCCATTTTTTTTCTCCATTTATGAAAAACGAGTTGTTTTTTAAATGTTCTTGGGTTAGGCTTTTTGAGATCTGTTGGTCTACTTCGTGTGTCAAACAGGTTTTTACTAAGTGATTTCTTGAATCTGCAGGTCAAGAAATCACTTGACCTGTGACTGGATGGCTAGTTAAGCTTGAACCAAAACATTATAGTTTATCAGAGTTCATTTTGGATTTATCGGATGATTATATTTTCACATACGCCCAGTTTGATTTGACCAGTTTTTTTTAAACCTTAATAAAGAACTTATCATTTAAAAACTGTTGAATTTTCTTAGATTCTTATTATCTGATATTCTGATTTATTTAAAACATTTAAGTGAGATAAAAACAAGTGCAAAATGTCACATTTCGATTGCAATACAAATTCTTCCTACTCTCTTTAACAAAATATACTTAAAAATAATAATTAATAAACTGACAGGAAGTAGTACAATAGTTAAGTACGTGAGTATGAAACAGTTTTGTTGCAAGTATGAACTATGGAAGCAGACTGGGACAAAACAGCAAAGCTGAGGTACAAAATGCAAGAAATGTGACATGAAAGATGTTTTCGACTAATTTAAGCAAGATTTGTAGCTTTATATTAAAAAACCCGAACATTTTGATCCTATTAACATAAGTTAGGAAGATTGTTTGTGAGTTTTTCTTACTTTTATTCACTCTTTTGTCTAAAAATAGCAAGGGGAAAATTATCTTTTGGATGTTGCCTAATCCAATCAACATTCCCCCCCTTTTTTTATCTCGCTCTTTCCGCTCGAAGGCAGAAATGGATTACTACAGTGAGACAACTTCTGTACATCAGGAGTGTGTAAATCTGCTTTGGTGTTCCCCATGTATGTGAGTTAGAGGACACTGACCTCTGCTGCGCTGCCCTCAACTGGTATCACAAGGACATTATGACACAAAGCAAAGATTAGCCGCAGCTACACAGGGCTCATGTTGGACATTACATGCTGATTTCTGTTTAAACATTTCTATAAAGATGGTGTCATTAGTTTAAGCCAACAAGTGGACTCTCTTTTGCTCAGAGCCCAGATTCAGGTTGTGGAGTATAAAGGCAGGAAAGCAGACTAGTGAACCTAAATTCACCTGGTCTGGAATGATTAATCACATTGATCACGATTAATCGATTATTTAAATAAATATCAACTGATTTAGCAATCAATTAATTGTCAACTGGAATATGTAGACTCCAAAAAAGACTATTTACTGACAGGTCAACACACCCAGAGCGGTAATTAAGTGAAAAACATAAAAAAATATATACATCTTGCATTTAAGATAAAAGAAAAACGCTTTGTAAATACATTCTGCCTAGAAATCCTAAAGTGGCATAGTTTTTGCTTCACCCAATTCAAATTCTGTAAAAACCTAAATCTGCCATTAAGCTTCTTTTGCTCTCCAATGATTAATTGGTTAACGAAAAAATTTATCATTTACTCTTAATGTGATCAAAATGTTTGTTTTCTTATTTAAAAATGTATTTGTATGTCTTTTTTATTTGCATATTTTAATGTATTTCTAGTATTGTATTTGAATATTCAAGGCATTAAATAAAATAACGTGTATAACGTGTAATAAATAATAAATAAAAAATATATATATATATTTTATTTTTTTATTTATTTTTTTTTTTTTGTACGACTAATCGATTAATTGTCTGAATAATTAATTACTGAAATAATTGTTAGTTGCAGCCCTAAAATGGACTCGCTGTTCTCCAGCCTGATTGCTGAATGTGGCTGTTTTCCCTCCAGGGCCGCAACCCATTCTTCCTGGAGCCGTCTGTGATCATTACCATCACTGATGGGAATAAGCTTACAAACAGCTCCGGGGTGCCAGATGAGGTGAGACACAAGTAGCACCAACATCCTCTGTTCCATAGCAGCACCAGCTGTACAGCCGCTGCTTCTGAATCTTCTCAGCTCTCTGTGTTGAAGTAACCCTGAATGTCTCGCTCCGCCGTGCAGCTGCACCTGCCCCTGAACTCCCCTCTGGCTGGCAGTGAGCTCACCAAAGAGCCTTTTCGCTGGGACCAGCGGCTGTTCGCTCTGGTGCTGAGGCTGCCGGGAGCAGCCGCGCCGGACAACGAGCAGCTCGGCAGCGTCCCCACAGATGAGTCGGCGATCACGCAGATGTGTGAAGTCACAGGAGGTTTGGCGTTTTCTTCTTCTTTGTCTTCCTCTTCGGTTCGTTAGTTGTTTTTTTCCCCCTCCTGGACGAGAACTCAGCGTGAAGTTTGATCCCCTCAGGTCGGTCGTACTGCGTGCGAACACAACGGATGCTAAACCAGTGTCTGGAGTCTCTGGTGCAAAAGGTCCAAAGCGGCGTCGTCATCAACTTTGAGAAGACCGGGCCGGATCCGCCTCTTGTAGGAGAAGGTGAATTTTTGATGCACACACAACTTAAAAGCTGCAGGTGGAACGGTGCTTGCATCCACATGAAAAGGTTAAGACTGAGTCCAGTCAGGTGCAATAGGTCAAAGAGCACATGACCTCATCACATTTCCTACAGGTATTTGAAGCAAATAAAATGTTGACAGAAGGAAACAGTATTTATGACGTTTGAACAAAACAACTGATCCCACCTTCTGGTTTGTTTCATTGATTGGTAACATAAGAGTTTCTAGAAAAAAAGCAGTACATCGTATCTCATTACAACAACGTACCTTAATAGTGGCACACAACTGTGAACTGGACATATAACTATTCAAGTATTTCACTACGATAACTTTAAATATAATCCAATGAATCCACAGGGTGTCTGTGCATCCTTAAAAAGTTTTGCAAAGTCTTAAATTCTATTCTATGTTTTTTTTTTCCTCACGAGATTTTTCTGTTTGACAAAAGTTGGAGTCGCACTCAGACGTCTTCATTGCATTCTGTGTCTCAAGACAGATGAGGCTACCGCTAAGTAGCGACCAATATTTCCTTGCTAGCTAGCTAGCTTTCTATCATGGATAAGTTCAATTTTATCCTCTCAGCCACTGGGTGACGTTTGTACATTTCTCCTCAGAAATGTATAAACGTACATTTGGTGGTAATTTCTATTCATAGTAGACTTTAAAAAGGCCTTAAAAAGTCTGAAATTTGAGTTGGTGGGACCTGCAGAAACCCTTAAACCAACTGCCATCACAGGTCACCTAATTAGTAAAAAACATTAGTGAACAACATTCATCATGAAGGCCAAGGAGCACAGCAGACACATAATAGAGGAAGTGGTAGAGAATTTTTAATCAGGATTGCTTTATCAAACAATATTCCAAACTTTAATCATCTTCCCGTCCAATCCATCATTTAAATATTGGAAAGTACGTCAGAACTTTTGGCTAAATCAAGACATGGTCGTCCGCCTCAATCATCAGGCCTTGACATCAAAACTTGTGAAGATGGTAGGAAAGACGAGGGCCGTAAAACTGTAGCTGGTTCATCTGGTTTGCAGTTTTCCGGAAACAATAGACAGAGCAAACATGTGGGAGAAGGTTGGTCAGATGAGTCAGAAGTTAAACATTGAGGCCTACATGGACGATGTGATGCGTAGAAAAGCAGCCCTGTACATCCCTGAATATGGGGCTTGCTTTTTAGATTTTTGGTTTTTATATAAAGTACCAATAAAATCCATATAGGTTTTTAGTTATAATGTGACAAAATGTGGTGCATTTGCAAGGCACTGTGTCTAAGCTGTGTTAAAGATTCTAAATGGCTGCAATATCTGCATATTTATTGGGTTTGTTCTGCTGTTTCTTGACCGTTGTAGACAACTCTGTGGAGTCTGGTCGTCCCGTCTCAACCTTCAACTCACAGCCCTGGCACAGCTGCCACAAACTAATCTACGTTCGACCAAACCCAAAGACGGGGGTCCCAGTCGGCCACTGGCCCATACCAGAGTCTTTCTGGCCGGACCAGAACTCTCCAACCCTGGTGAGCAGTTCTGTGTTAGCCTGCTGCTTTTATTTCGGCTTTCTCATCCACTATTTCATAGCGATTTATGGGTTTTTCTTGGTGTATTTGAGGTACCGTCAGATTATCCACTGATTTAAATCTTTGAGCTAAATCCCTGTGCTAAATTAATTTCTTCTCGTTCCCCCCAGCCGCCTCGCTCCGCTCACCCCGTGGTGCGTTTCTCCTGTGTGGACTGTGAGCCCATGGTGATTGACAAACTTCCCTTTGATAAATACGAGCTGGAGCCGTCCCCACTCACCCAGTACATCCTGGAAAGGAAATCCCCGCACATGTGTTGGCAGGTAGGCTGAACGCTGGTCAGGTTTCCCCGTTTTGCTTGTGGTTGTGATGTTTAACTCGATCACTTGACGCCTCGTCTTCAGGTTTTTGTCAGCAGCAGCGGGAAGCAAAACGACCTGGGAAAACCGTTTGGCTACCTCAAGGCCAGCACCACCCTGACCTGTGTCAACCTGTTTGTCATGCCTTACAACTATCCGGTCCTTCTTCCGCTCCTCGGTAAGACGCCCAGCACTAACCCACTGGGTCAGTAGACCACAGCTGGTGTTAAATTCAAAATGACTTCCTGGTCCTCACATCAATCTTATTGCTCAATTAACCAATTTTATCGAACGATTAATCGATTGTATTGAGCAATTAATTGGTTTTATTCATTGTTTTTTAGAGCTGGTGCTAAATTCATAATGGCTTCCTGGTCATCACATCGATGTTATTGATCAGAACTGTTTTTATCGAATGACTCATTGATTTTAATTGATCGATTAATCCATTTTATTGAGTGATTAATTGGTTTTATTTGTTGTTTTTAGAGCTGGTGCTAAATTCAATGGCTTAATCAATCGATTAATCTATTCGCTCATTAACCCTGAATTGCTAAAAAATGTCTGACAACCTCTTTTCTCCTTTCAGACGATTTATTTAAAGTTCACAAATTCAAACCAAACCTGAAGTGGCGACAGGCCTTCGAGATGTACCTGAAGACGATGCCTCCGTACTACCTGCTGGTAAAAACCACTCGGCTTTCTCTGGTGTTGCCTTTATTGATTGATTTAGTTCACCAAGACGTTGTTTTGCTATCTGCTGACAGCCCTTAAAAAAGGCAATGAGGATGATGGGAGCACCAAACCTCATCGCCGACACAATGGACTGCGGCTTGAGCTACAGTGTCATTTCATACCTGAAGAAGCTCAGCCAGCAGGTGAGCAGCACTGAGGGATGGCGAAACATCCTAATGTAATGCAAACGTACCGCCACTGTAAATGTTTATCTATTCTACCACATCCTGAACACATTAGTTCACTTCACCTTTGTTCTGCTGTCGGCAAACGTAAACAAGCGCGCCTGGTTCAGAGGTTTACTCTGTCTTAATGTCGTCTCAGTACATTTTTGTATCCTTTTTTTTTTTTTTTGTCGAAGGCAAAAATTGAATCGGACCGCCTAATTGTGTCCGTGGGGAAAAAAGCGCCTCAAGAAACGGGCATAAAGGTGAAGAACCACTCCAGCTCCCTCTCTCTGGCCCACCGGCGGGACTTCAAGCAGCTGCTGCAGGGCATCACCGGAGAGGGGCCCCTCCGCCTGGTCGACATCAACTTCAAAGAGTTCGCCGGCTTCCAGATTGCTCTTCTCAACAAGGTGAGAGCGGCGGCGCACCTTTTCTGTGCGGAGAGGACTGGTGTTCACTGAGCGCTTTGCCATCAAACTGTCTCCCCAGGATGTGAAACCGCAAGCCTACCGGAACGCCTACGACATCCCGAGGCGAAACCTCTTGGATCAGCTCACCAGAATGCGCACCAACCTGCTGCGGACCTCGTTGAAGCTGATCCGAGGCCAAGACGAAGGTACGACCGACGACGTCTTCGGAAAATCCTTCCGTAGGAGAAGCAGGCGTCCATTTTGAATTGATGTGAGTGTCTCTGTTGTTGTTAGACTTCCTGCACAGCATTCCAGTGGCTCAGATGGGAAACTACCAGGAGTACCTGAAGATGATGCCGTCTCCCTTGAGAGAGCTCGATCCCGATCAGCCCAAACGGCTTCACACGTTTGGGAATCCTTTCAAGCAGGATAAAAAGGTAAACATTTACCGACCCCTGCAGTGTGTGCATGTAATCCCTCGAGCTTTTTCACGTCTTGTCAAATCACAAACCACAACTCTAAATTGCTCTTATTGTGTGACAGACAAACACTGAGCGCTGAGTAAACGGGAAGGAGACAGAAAATGTTTTATTTGACAAATTTTGTTCCAAATCGTATACGGAACATTTTTAGTTTTTCGTTTCTAAAAAATTTTGGAAGCCACGCCTCGTTTTGCTTCTACTGCCTCCTGTCTTACAAATACCTGTGCAGCGTGTCGTGTGTCCCGGCCGGATATGGACACGTTGTCTTGGTTTCTACAGTTCTGCTGTTTTCTCCACCGTGTTCCCCAGGGCATGATGATCGACGAGGCGGACGAGTTCGTGGCCGGACCTCAGAACAAGAAGCGGGGCCACTCCGGCGACCCCAACTCCAGCGGCACCATGAAGCGAAGACGGAGCATGTCCCCGTTGCTGCGGCGACCGCAGACCCCGCCGGGCAGCACCAACCATGTGGCGGTGGGGAAGAGTCCAGGCCAGCAGAATCTCCTCAAACCTGGGTCACAGCACAAAGGTAGGATGGAGGAGGAAAGCCTGATTCTGATGTATTCAGAGAAAGAAAGAGAAACAATTTTTTTTGTTTTTATTGTGTACAGATGGGAACAACATGGTGCTCACCGAGAGCAACGGCGACGGCGTCCTGGGCCTGGACTCCGGCGAGATCTGGCCTGGCGAGGCGGACGCGGAGGCGCTCAGTCCGTCCCCGTTGACGCTGGAGGATAAGACGGGACTGGCGGCGCCGTTCCAGGCGGAGGAAGCGAGTGCACCGGAGGACGAAGATCACCTGGAGGAGGAGACGATGGAGGAGAGGCACAACTGCGACCGCCTGAGTCCGCAGAGCGATCTGGACGGCAGCGAAGACGACTTCGCCGCGCTCGACACCGTTTACATAACCCCGCTGGACGGCTGCCAGGCCGAGCTGAGGAGCAGAGTCATCAAGGAGGTCCGCAAACCCGGACGGAGTGAGTACAGACCAGGCAACCGGATCTCAGTGAGAGAATCGGTCAGGTCTCACCTCGATCCGTGTGTGTTCTTCCCAGACTATAGAGCCATACTCAGTCTGCTGCAGCAGGTGAAAGGACCGGTGAACGTTCGAAAGTACTTCATCCAACATGCAATCAAAGAAGCTCTGAGGTAAGAAACAAGAAGCTAAACCTTTTTTAAAGGGGAGCAGTATCATGTATCATGTTATAAAGTTATTCCCTCATCATAAACACACCTGGAGTGTCGCTTTGGTTCCTTGAAATCCTTTAATCTCCATGGCAACCGTTCAGCTCTCCAAAGCGCCTGCTTGGACCTAGTTTCATTTTCTAGGCACATCTCCTCCTCGGAGCTTCACAAAGCAGCCCTTCCCCAGCTCCTTCAGACTAGTCAGCAGCAATTAGCAAATGCCTGGTGCAACTGTGCAGTTGCTGAGCTCATTATAGGAGCTTCTTCTCAGAGCAATGCTGGTAAAAACTTTGTTAAAGGGTTAACAGAGGAGCCATGCTGTGATGACTTCCTGAAAGCAGCATTTCAGAAAGAAAAAGAGTTTCTTAAAGAGACAGAGACCCAAATTAAAGATGTTAAAATGCAAAGTAAAATTTAAGTCATATTTGTTACATGTAGCATTTTTATAACAACTGAAGGTGAAATAGTTACTCGATTATGCTATAAAATTGCAACATGTGCCTGGAAAACACATATTACTAACCCCTTTAAAGCAGATTCGTGTGTTAAAAGTGGCCTAGTCAAAGTCTGGATCTAAATAAGAAATAGAAATGAATTTTCTACATCCAGTTTTACTGTGCCGGAAGCAAAAATAAAAAGGTCCCATCTACCCAACTGCTGCTGGGTTTCCCCAGGTTTCTTCCTCTCCTCTGAACCTTCAAGCTGCTCTGTTTCCTGTCTGACTTCCTGCCTCCGCCTCACGAAGCTTGGTTTCGTTTCGCCAGGTTCAAGAAGCGCATGCTGATCCAGCAGCTAGAGATCGCCCTGGCCGAAGCGGAGGACGACGCGGCGCCGAGCTCTCCGCTTCCCAACGATCACGGCAGGTAGTAAACCCACAGAAAACCTACTGGCGCCCTGCTCCGTTTTTCGTCACCGTACCGGGTTTCACCTCCGCCGTGATCGGCCTCGGAAAGAGGCGAGTGGAGGATCCAGAGATGCAGTGAAGGAAAGCGGCACCGTCGCGTTGTTGTCGATTAATCGGATGGCGGGGTTCTTCGGAGCTGAGCCGCTTGAGACAAACACGCTGATGTCGACAAGAGACTGAAAACACCCAGACAGCTTTTTGTCAGCGAGGACAAGTCCAGCAGACTCACACACTCCTTTAGACGAAAAGCCACACAGCTGGGCTGATCCTCACATGTGTCAGAATATACTGGACATTTACTGGTTTCCTCCCCCAAATCATCCCGGCTGTTACAAACAGACCCATTTTCAGCTGGTCTGAAAGTCGCTCTCATTTATTAAGATTCTTTCATGCGACTAAAATAAAGAAAGAGAAAAAATAGAGAAAAGCTTAAACATTCATGTAAAGTTGTGGCTGACAGGAGGAATTGGGTTAAGCCAGATTACGTCTGCAACAAAAACAGTGCACTGATTTTGTTTTATTTATTTATTTATTACTTTTTTTTTATCTACGTTGATCCTGTTACCTAATATCTGACTATTTTTAGTTGATGCTGACATGTGTTGGCATGAGGGGTTGTGCAATATGGAAAAGAGCTTAAAAAGAATAATAATAATAGGAAGAAAGCTGGAGATTCAACTAATATAAACAGTCCAGTTAAACAAAAGATTAATAATTTGGATCATTTGGCAACAAAATAAGTATGATTATTATTAAAAGCGACAGTACACGGGATGAAAAAATGCCACATACATAAACAGAGGAAAGATTTGCTCATCAATGGCAGCAAGTACAGTAAATACATCCCCGAATCCCTCAAACGTCTAATAATTGTAACAAACAAACATTTTACGTTACTTTAAAATGTTAGCCTGTACTCTGATATTTTTTAGCCCATATTGACATATTGCTCAACCTCAGTCAGTATTTGTTTTCAGTGCAAAAATGTCTCAGTTATATATATAAATATATATATATATATATATATATAAATATATAAATAAAGATATATCTACACACACAACCCC
>CAEGAF010158891.1:0-10489 GCA_903067075.1 Micropoecilia bifurca
TGACTGGAGTTCAGACGTGTGCTCTTCCGATCTAAAAAATGGCAAGTCAAAAGACATTTAATTATTAGTCTTCCAAATCAGAGGAAAAATCTTTACTGGTACTAAAAAAGCCTTAAAACCCTTCTTGTAATTGCGAACTAGTTTATTGCATGTGTTCACTAGTATTTTGTTATTTTATGGATAATTTACTGTTGGTGCTGAGGTCTGAGATTTTGGGTTTTTCAGATCCTCCATGAGATGCAAACTGAGGAAACATGTCAACAGAATGAAAAGATGACATTGAGACATAAATCTGCCAGGACCATTTCAAATTTTGGGCAGAAAACTTGACGCAGTTGCATCACACAACGTCATGCAACCAGTGTGCTGCAGCAGCCTAGTTGAGAATAGGAGAGTTTTATTGTCTTAGCAATAAAAAAATGTCATGCTCCCTTTGTTTACTGTGAAGTTACCTGCAGTGATGGGGTTGCCTGGGGGGACAGAGGTGTGGTCTCTGACTGGCTGGAGTCGTGGAGGAGACGGACCGTCTTCATCATTTACAGAACCAGAGTCTGATTTTCTTTTTAAGGAGGCGTTTGCCTGCTTTCCCTTCAAACAAAACAAGCAGAATGAAAAGATGAAAGCTGGGAACAGATTTCAGATGTTTCAAACTGTGAGGAATCATTTCAATTGGAAACAAAAAAGGTGCCACAATCTGAAAAAGACTTCATGAACGCGAATACCCAGGAAACTACAGACAAAAGAGGCAAAGATTAATGTCTAAGAGACAAAATGTACAATATGTCATTTTGAAGAAATGGGGGTTAAGCTGTAACAGCTGTAAGCATCACATAGGGCACAGCATGGTGTTGATCACCATCATCTGTCAGGCATCTTTATCCCGATATAACTGGCAAAAGACAGTAATCATCTGACCTGTGGAGTCTGGCCGCTTGAAGAGTCTCCATTGGTCGTCACCCGAGCTCTTCTCTGCTCTTCAGTCACCTGTGGGAGGGAGTGTGTGGAGCGAGTCTGCGATGGGGGAGGAGCTGTAACGGTTGGAGACTGAGAGGAGGCGGAGCTCTGAGATGCAGGTCCATTCTGACTCTGTGCAGAGCTTTGATTGGTCTGGGGATGAACTTGAGGGGCCTGGGCTGGTGGAGTCTGGAACGTCTTAAGCCCCACCCCTCTGCCCACAACCCCGCCTTCCCTGGAGGCGATGGAGGCCACCATGGTGAGCAGGCTGGACGAGTTGCTGAGCACAGCCGCTCCTTCCTGGCTGCAGCTGCCCCGGGCCAAGGCCAGGGCCTGGGTGCCCCCCAGCGTGCTCTGCCTCGCCCCCACAATCTGGACCGGGATGTGAGGAGGCTGGGACAAATGGTTGGAGCTGCTAGCAGGTGGCGGCGCAGGCAGGATGGGAGGGGGGTTTCTGGAGGGGAGCTGAAGGGGAACGCGGAGACCCTGAAAAGTCTTCGGTTGGATGGGAACGGGTCCGTTCGGGTGGCCCGATTTCTCCGTGCCGAGTGCCGTTTTCTGCAAAGGCTGCACTACCAGAGTCTGAGCGTTGACCGCGGGTTTGATGGTCGCCGTGCCAACCGGGTAGCCGTGGGCCTGCGATGTGGCGTTGGACGTCAGGACCAGTGCGTGTGCCGCTGTATGAGCTGTGGTCCCTGTGGTCAGTGTTCGAGTTCCATGAAGCAGGAGCTGGGAGAGAGGGATGGAGGAGGTGGAGGACGAGGAAGAGGAGGAGGCGCCGGACGAAGAGACAGGGTGAGCTTTAAGGTTCGTAGGCTGAGGGTAGGTAGGGATCTTGATGTGAGGCGGCTGTGGGTTGGGTTTAGTTGGGGACTGGGGGGTTGATGGGTGGGACGGCTGGACCAGCGAGTAGGAAGCTGAACAAAGAAACAAAAAATTAATAGGGGTCACAATCAAACAGAACATCTACAGTCTAATAGCGGAGGCTGGAGGAAAATATAAAACCATCTGTCAAAATAAAAGCTGAAACCAAACTTGCCACATGACAAAGACCATAAATACAGCAGTAACTCCACTAAGGACTGGTTGAAATAAAAGGTCCTGAACACAATAATAGCTCAGAACTTCAGGTTTTTCAGATATTGCAAATGGGATGTACATGCAAGAAATATCTCTAATATATCACAGCTGAAAGTGAGGAATGAGGCCATTTTTCCTCAGACTGACGTTAGAGGCTCTTACTGAACTTATTTCCACCAGGTGAGAAGACTAGCTGTGATGGTCGGGTTTTCAAACTTTTTCCACAGCTAGAAAATGCAAGTTAGTTCAAAGAGTTAATTTAATTATTAAAAGAAAGGCCATTTTCATCGTTAACGTGGAACTAAATAACTTATTTGACACTTTGCAGAGATAAATAAGACAAAATATGAAAGACATCAAAAAGAAAACCTTTATAAATCAAACCTGTCAACTCTAGACAGAAGGAATGAAGTCCCACATTTTTTAATTACTGTAAAAGGATCTGCTGTAAAATAATCACATTTTCTCTCTCCCCACCTGAGTCAGTCCTGTCTGGGGCTTCGGATTTAACACCCACACCTTTGGGACTCGTCACACCTCTGATGGCAAGGTTCTGCGCCTACAGAGACGCAAGAAATGTTCCAGTGACATTAGCACTTCTGTGACCCAGCCTGACAAAAACCGCAACATGAAATTGTCGGCTCAGTTACTCCGCTAACCTGGTCATTATCCGACTGGCCGCCGGAAGAGGAGGAGGAGGCTGGAGTTACTTCCTGTTGCTGCTGACTCTGAGGCTGCTGGGCGACGGTCGCCACAGCGGCGGTCGCTGTGCTACCGGGCATGAAGATGAGCTGCGGGGACATGGGGGGTCTCAGGGAGCGGTTGACCTGCAGGACAAACAGCAAGTCGTGTCTGACACTGATCTGATCAGAGAACACGGATGTCTGAGGGAGACTCACCCTCAGGTACATTTGTCCCTGACCGCCTGTCGCTCCGCTGAGCAGCACGGACTGACTGATGGTGGACGTCGCTGAGGCACCTAAAGGACGGCTGCTGGTTGTGGAACCTGCTCCAGATGTTACACTGGCCTGAAGAGCAACAGTGTGAGACTTTAATTTGTGGAAATCTTTTTCCAAATGAATCCTCTGTTTAGAGAATACTTGATCTTGACTGAATTAAGAACTGAACATCCAGTACAGACGGTCTGAATTATGACAGTTTGTTTTAAATGCAACCTAGCTAAGGAATTAATAATCAAGATGGGTTATTTACACATATAATTTATCTGTGCTGGGAGGTTATATATCTAACCAGAAAGTGTCTGGATTTGCCACTTAAACATCAATGACAGGTCACGCTTTAGAATCAGTCTTCAACCTTTCACCAATTTATTTGAATGCAGCTTTGGTCTGACTTTTTTCAATTAAGACTGGAAATGTTTCCCATCATCTACTCATAAAATAGTTTCATTAAACAAAGTTCACAGCTCTTTTTGAAGAGAAAATTCTAACCTAGTACAAGTTTTCAGGGAAATATCAATGACTTTTGCAAACAGTCAATTTATTAAAATTAGGACTTGTAACCAGCCCAAAAAAGCTGAGATTTAGCTAATTAATATCCATGAAAAAGAGGTTTTGTCATTAAAATTGTTTTACTATTATTCCCTTTTTTTGCTTTAAGCAAGCAACAAAAAACAAAGCGTACTACTGTAGTGCTGGTGGTCTGAGAAGAGCTGCTGGACGGACTTGACTGACGACTGGCAGCCAGAGTTGCCTGTAGGAGACGAGACAGAGAGCAGAAAAACAGAAGAAGAAGAGGAAATGTTTGAGGTTTCGCTCGACTCCAAACAAACGTGGTTGCAGAGGCTGTCGTGTGGCTGACGGCGGACGTGGCTCAGTGTTTCTGGTTGTATGTCTGCCAATATAACAGCATCTGTCCAGGTCACTGCCTGCATTTTAAACTTCTGTCACTGGATTGTATTACTGCACCCTGCCTTATTTTACAATCCATTTTTTATTCATGCATGATTTGATCAACTTAAAACAAATGTTTGCAATAAACAGAGTGGGATTTTGTAATGAGCTTCATCATATTTACCTTGACTTGTTGCACAGCAGCCAGATTCTGCAACTGGGCACTGTTGATTTGTTGCTGCAGCATCAATTGCTGGAAGTACTGAGCTGCATTCGGCTGTCTCTGCAATGCCTGCAGGGCCTAGAGGAAATGGCAGAAATATTAAAATTGAGAATTATGACAAGCAGTTTCAGGAGGAGAACAGAGAACAGCAGATAAAAGGAGAAAAGAGTAGAAGCAAGTAAAGTGATTTAGGTGGAGGTCTGTTGGAAGGAAACTAATCTAAAACGAGGCTATCCAAGGAAAGGAAGAAAGAGGTTAGACGAGAGAAGAAAACTACACAGTGAGATCAACGAGACCAGGAGGGAGAGATGCTGCTGCAGCTTCCTGCCAGCTGCCTGATGTATGAGCTGAGCCTCATACAGTAATAAGTTGAGAGGATGAATGTGAGCGCGGCGGCTTGGATTAGCATGTGCAGGGTGACAAAGACAGATGGCGGTGGAGGCTGACAAAGGCCTGAGAAAATAACACCCAGCCTCCTCCAAGTCTCACTCTCTTTCCTTACCTACTCGATTCTCTCACTAATTATCAGAGTAAGACATAAATTAGAAAGATTACCACCCAGAGACACGATTTGGGAAAACAAATGTGTACAATTACCTTTTTTCTTTTTCAAAGAACATTCATGGCCCTCCTTTTATAGTTAAATAACCAGAGTTCCTCCACAGGTTCAATTTCACATTTCATACTTATCCAGACTCACTTTTCTGTATATTTATGGCTAATTTTATAAGCATAAATATGAATGTTTTTTTAAAGGCTTTTAAATACAGGCAGCAAAAACACATAATGAAATCAGGTCAGAAAGGAAGTAAGGAAAGTAAGATAAAAGGAAGAAAAGGAAGAAGGGAGGAGGAAACATAAAAATAAGACAAGAAATACATCAGGAAGAACAGAAAGGAGAAAGAAAAACGATGTAAAAAACAAAGGAAGGAATGGCAGAGGAAAATAAAGAAAGAAAATTTACATTTTTTTTAAAGAAACAAAAAAATGACCAAAAACAGAATAAAGCCTGGAATTACATATTACATACTTGTCTTTCTTTTTTTTCTCCGTACACATTTGGAATTGGAAAAACCCCACAAAATCTGATTCTGTACTTATTTAATCTGCATATTAACAGTGAATAAAAAAAGTATTTTTTTGGCACCAGAAATAAAAAAAAACAACAACAACAACAACAAAAACACCAGTCACTAGGTTATTTTATGCTTTCTACATATTATATCTAACACATTTCTGGAGTAAAGATAATCTCATTTACTATGGGTAATCTGCTGGCATGCAGAGTTGCTTTTGTCCAACAAGAGCCTGACCACCCTACCTTGGTCACTTAGGTGAAACTTTGCACAATAAAGAAACGTGGGACATGAAACACTGCAAGAGAGGAAACATTTCTGCTCTTTGCCAGGCAACACAAGTGATTGTAACCTGCCTGTGTGAAACGGATCCACTCACAATTCTGACAATGAGAAGGCAAAAATCTTTCACCATTGAATATAAAACCTAAAGCCATAACACAGGAAGGTGATAAACTCTATAAACAGACAGAACCTTTAGAACAGTCAGGATTTGAATTCAGTTCTTTAGTTTGGCTCCATGACTAAACTTGGGCTTTGGCACGTCAGACGGTTTCTAGATGTCTGTGTCAACTTTACCTCTTTGAAGTTGACTTTGTGGCCTTAAATTGCTACAACAAAAACAGCTATTGAGGTGAGCCGGTGGCGTATTACTCACACAAACTGAGACCTACCTGAACCGCCTGCCTTTCATACGCAGACATGGAATTCATTGGTGAGGGGCGGGAGCTTGTCCCAGACGCTGCGCTCCCATTGGTCGAGGCTCCCTGCTGGCTCTGATCTCCGTCCGCCTCCATGGCTGCAGACGAGCACAGGAGACTATTGAGACAACCTTAAGTAAAACACAGAAGAAGAAAAACAAAACAAAACTGAATTTCCTCCTTATAAGACTAAGACAAAAAAAAAAACCTGTCTCACCTCAGGACAAATATCAGTCCTCTGTGTTGTCACACTGTTGGCTATTAACTATTACTGAATGTGTTCTGTTAACAAACACATATCACTTTGCAGAAATACTTGATGGATACGGCTTTTAATGTGCTATTAATCTTTAGGGGACATTAGAAAATCAAACAATGGCAAAATAACAAAAAACTGCAATGATGTTGTCAATTGTGATTGGTTAATATTTTCCTCACTGGTTTTCTGTTCATTTGTCATCATGATGCTTCAACTCTCTCAGTGACCTTTAACCTCTGTGTACTGCCATCTGTGGGGGAAACTGTGATGAGACTCCATCCAGCAGATTGAACATATTATTGGAATGCAAAACGGGAATTTCTGACAGGAAACACATATCTTATTTCAAGCAGTCCTTTCATGACATTGTAAGGATGATATTTATAGGTCCAATTTCTGAGAAATGCATTCATCAGTGATCAAAATCAGCCAATTTCCCATTAATCAGCTCTCATCAGCAACCAAAAGGTCAAATTCTGAAAATGTGGGGGTTTTCTGCGCATTAAATGCATCAAAGCTGAAAACTAACACAACTTACTGATTTGTCATTTGTGTCAAACAAACCAAATATAATGAGTCTTGTAATCTCTTAATTTTTCATACCTCCCCTAAGGAGACTTGCTGCAGTTTTTTTATGGTTAATGATTAACAACATTTAAATGGTAAAGAATACAAAGTTTACACTAATAAGTTTGTATCTACTGTAGTTCCTGGGAAGAAAAGCTGAATCTTAAAAAACCCTTTTAGTTCAGACCTAAAAGAGGAACAGATACAATCAGCAGGTGAAAATCTGATCTGTGCATCTCTGATTTATTCTCAGCTTCTCAGCAGCAGATGTAAGAAATGATGCAGTGTTAATGCTGCTGCTTCTCTGTTGAATTTTGCCGTTTAAAAGCATAAGCTGAACTGATGCACTTGCCTACAAACCCAAAGCTTTCAAATCTTGACAAAATCCGATTTTTAAAAAAATGCATTTTATGTAAAAATATATATTTTTTTTCTTTTAATTTTAACAATGCTTCACCTTGCAGGTGAGCTGGATGTTCTTGTGGGACCCATTTAAACCAGGTGTCCCTCAACCCATTTTTCTTATTGCATGATCGTAATCACTCTTCCTCCCCCACATCATTCAGCCCCAGCAGCCAGGCTCGGTCTGCAGCCTCATCAACCCCACGAAGCTCCTCTCGCTGCAGCGATCAGCTGGGAAGCAAACACAGAGCTAACTCTTGCTAGCTGCCCTCCATGCTGCAGACCAGTTGATACCAGATCCGCTGGCGGCTGCTGGCTGCTCCAGCTAGTATCCCGCTAGCCGCCGCTGTCTGCAGCTCGGTCCGTACTTACCGTCACCGCTCCGGGTTCCTCGCTCCGGCTCCGGCTCCGGCTCCCCGCTGCGGACTCGGCGGCCTCCCGGGGCGGTTCGTATCCGCGGTGCCCGGCGGTGCTGCCTCTATTTTTTCCCCTCCCTTGCTCTTCTTTTTGCAGGACAACAGCAGTAGCAGCAGCAGCACAGATTTCCCTGCTCTGCATAAATTTGCAGCTGATTGTGCGGTGTTGTTTAGATGGAAACGCCTCCTTTTTCCCCGACGCTCTGCCTTTTCCGGCGCGACGGGATGACGGAGATTAACGAGGAGACACCTTTAGGCGCAGGTCGACTTTGGATCAGTCACTCATTTGTTCTGGTTCTGTTCTTACTCTAAAGTATTTTGGCAACATTTTTGTAACTTTGTTGACTCAAAAATATCAGCAGGCTATAATTTATATTGGAAAAATATCTTGTTTGGATTTCAACAAAATGAAAAAATGAATTTAAAAAGTTTTTTTTATCAATTTACTACTTATTAAAGGTAAATTTCACCTACATAAATGTACATTTTTGAGGAAAAAAACAGAATTTTCAGTTTTTTTGGATTGAACATTATATATTTACAATTCAACCTTCAACTAATGAAAAAGCAAAAACAACAATATCGACTTGCAATCTACTTGCAATTTTGGATGATCTCCTATGTTAATTCACTGTGACTCTGGCACATATACCACAATTTGTACTATTTTCTTTATGCAAGATTATTTTGATTGTCATTTTCTTGTCACTATTGTACTTTATGTTCCCCCTGGCAATCATATTTGTCTTGTTTTTGTTTTGTTTTTTTTTATCATATGTACACAGCACAGTTGTGTATTGTTGTTTACAAGAAATAATGTTTATATAAAAAAACACAGGTCGACTTTGGCATCAACTTTGATCTTTTAAAAAAATTGCATGTAAATAAGTAAATGAGGAAAAAAACTATCGGACATTTTCATTGTTTTAATAAGATATTTGCTTGTTACTTTGTACAGACAACAGACATAAATTAAAGTGCAAGTTAGATCAATCAATCAATCTTTATTCCAGACACAAAAAGGCCCATAGTAAAAAAAAAGGTAAAAACAAAATAAGAGAAAAATAAAAATAAACATGATATATTTACTGAGTCACAAATAAATGATGACACCAATGTTTCCACAATCTTGAGAAAAATCTCACTGTACTTAAAACAGGATTTACTAAAATTGCAATTATATTATTGCATGACACAGAAAATCTACACATGCATTTATACATGAGATTCCTGAGCACAGCTGCACATGTGGGAACAGCATCATGTACAAACATATGGCTGGCACTGCTCCATCCAGGCACTCTGAGTAGGAGCCTCATGCCATCATTGTAGGCCTAAAATTTGAAATTTTAATTTAGTGTTTTGGTATTTTTTTCAATGTCATTATTGAATTTTTTGTTGTTGTATTTTTTAACCTACTTGTGGTTAACATCATTGGTTAATTTAGTTGTTGTCAGAATTGGTATTACTTTATTTTGTATATAGAGAGAAACTGAAGAATGTAGAACCTTTTTTCCTAAGTTACACAACTGAACTTTTTACTTTTACATTAGTAATATTATTAAATGTTTTTGCCTTTTTTAATCTTTTTTCTTTTTAAATAAATATCTTTGTCTTTCTGTTTATTCACTGTCACATGCTGTTTTTATTTTAATTATGTAAAGCCCTTTGAAATGCCTTGCTGCTGAAATGGGCTATAGAAATAAAATTTGATTGATTAATTGATTGATTGATTGATACTCTTCTTATTGGAGTAAAATTTCAGAAAATTCCACCAGCTGTGATTAAGTGCACTGAATGAAGAACAAGTTTTACCAACGACTCTATGAGACACAGATGCACACAAAATACAAATAATTTCACAATGTTCCTCAATACAAGATGGCGACTTTATTTAACAACAACATCTGTGGTATATACAGGGCAAATGAAACAGTCAAGAGTGCATCACTGCTATTGTACACAGAAAAGATAGAAAGCTACACATCATGTACTCATCCAGTAGCCACTGAAACGCAAAAGTAACACACATGGAGCTGTTAAACAGCAAATATTTCTCCAATCACAGCACTAAAGCCCAACATGAATGTAGCTTGCTGTTGTCAAACTCCTCCAAAATATTCTGCATCATCAAGAATGAAAGAGTGATTCAAAACATAATGAAAATCAGCTTAAACAAAAGTGAGGTAAAAAAATCACAAAAACAAAACTCAATCATGTACAGCGCAACATCACAGTGAGGAACAAACGCGTAAATGCAGCAGCCACAGTTATTGTTGAGTTCATGTCTTTGCCACTTCGCTGCTCCTTTTGCCAACATGTTAAAGAGTCGTGGTGCAAACACACAACAGCCCAAATGTAATCTGATGAGGCCTGGCTGCAACCAATAATGAAACAAACACAAGGTGAAAATAAGACGATGACCAGCAGCAGTCATCAATCAGACCTTTAAAAATAGACGTTTAAATCTGATCATAGAAATGTTTTTAACCTAAGTGAAGAGCAGTGTAAGAAATCTAAACAATGTACCCTCTAAAACGACATGGGACAATGCAACAGATGCATCAATGTTCAATAAAATATACAGATTTACAAAATAATGAAAGCTTATATTTGTCTCTGTACAGTGTGAAAGGGTTTGAGTTTGTACATCCAGTTGCTTGCTATAATTATCAGCAGGCTGCACTTTGGTCCTTTCTTTTATTTCTTTATTAAATCCTTTCAAATACTTTATTGCATCACCGCAGTCACATACCATGGCAGTGGTTTGCAAATTTTATTAGCAGTAGCATATCTTCACCGTAAATTAGACGCAAGATAAAGACAATAGTGAGTAATGGATAAAATAGATAAAACTGTTAGAGTCTACAGAGACCATACGAGAACTACAGTCATGCTAAGTTCTTTTCTCAACTCTGGATTTTTCATGTAATCCTTACCAAATTCATGAATTTGCAC
>CAEGAF010158896.1:0-17619 GCA_903067075.1 Micropoecilia bifurca
AAACCTGTTAAAATTTCCCTGCATTAATGTTTTCTTTTTTTTTTTTTTTATTTTTTTTTAAAATTGTAAAAAAAAAAAAATCAAAAAAGTAAAAAAAAAAAAAAAAAAAAAACTATTTATCCAATTTCAAAGGGTGTTTTATATTCAGTTTTGATCTTCTGATAAGCATAAAAATAAATACCAGTCGCTTGTTGTTGCTGCTGATGGGAGATTTTCTACCAAATAAAACAAAATAGTTGTCCACCCCAATTTTCATATTATGATATAAAATGTATTTTAAGTAAACATACATTTTTACAAATATATCACTAAGTGTCCCAATTCCTCCAACACACACGTTAACAAAACACACAAAAGTTTCCTGCCAAAAAAGACAGACTTACAAACCTTTATTACTACAAAATCTAAATGGTGGTGCTGAAAATACAGATGTTCCTTTTTTGTTTATTGCAGGGAAAACATCGTCCAGCTATTTCTTTAGGCTCTATTGTCTGTTTCATAGCTACTGACAATGGGCAATCACATGACAATGGTGCAAATCAACTGCACAAATGAAACCCTAAGAAATTCTAAGATGTGAATAATTTGTTTAATGCTACAGTAATCATATTTTGCTGATTAACTTTATTCCTGCTTGGAAATTAGTAAAAGTGACATTTAACAGGAACAATATGATACACATAAAGCAGATGCTCCTTCCATTAAGAATCTATTTACCATAACTCAAACTCACTCGTGTATTATTTAGTTAAAAAAGAAAAGAAAAAAAGAACAAAGCACCGACTATAAATTCATGGGAAAGCAAAAAGGGTTACATACCTTGTGGCAAAGCGACTGTCATAATCCTCAATGGCAGGCTGGAAATGAAAATGAATTATATTTTATTCTGGCAAAGCCCCGTTGTTTTAAAACACAGACACTAGGTGGCAGCATAAAACCATGCAGAAGTCTAACTTTTCACATACTGCAGGATTACTCATAACCAATTATGCAACAAAGCCTTAACTCAGATGGAGGCTGCAAATTAAGCAGACAAGTGCAACAATCGCACAATCTGCACATTTCATGGATGCTACGTTTAGTAATACCTGTGGAGCGAACCCTGCCATGCTGTAGGGCCGTGGGCGGGTCTGTGCTAAGCTCTGTGCCAACAGTCGGGCAGTTAGGCCGTAGTCAGGTGTGGGCAGTGATGCGTCGCTCTCCAGCAGGTTCCCAGTGCTGCTGCTTTTACCATGATGGAGACTGGAACTGCAAAAAAAAAAGACATCAGCCTCAACGCTGGAACTCATTTGAGCTTTTTAAAACTGTTCACGAAAGAAGTGGGACGTACTTCACTTTGAGCTTGTCGCCATCGCTTTCAGGGAGCACACGTGTGTAGGAGAATGGGAACCAGCCACGCCTGGTGAAGACAAAATCATTTCAAATATATGACTCACATTAATAAGTAGATAAAGTAGATCTACATTAATAAGTAGATAAACCCTTCAAAATATATTTTTCCAATCCACAAATTATAAAAAAATAAATATTGTTTTTATAGTATGTGTTGAGAGAAAATGGACCAGACATACATCTTGTTCTTCTCATTTTCTCCATAGTGCCAGCCATCACGAGCCTCAGGCACTAACAGGGTGATGACATCTCCCTCGGAGAAGCTTAGCAGGGTGCTGTTGTCGCCTGCGGCATGGGAGAAGATGGCCTGGACGCGCGAGCGCCCGTTCTTTTCCAGTCCGGCTGCCATGGAACTGGACCTGGGCAGAGTCCGTGTCTCTCCTGAGGAAAGTTGAATTTTAAATAAAGCAGAATTGGAGAGTAGACAGCTACCACGTGCTACGTGATAATCTACTAATGCATTTCAATAATGAAAAAAAAAAGAAAAAAAGAAATATTTGGTTGTCAAATATTTTTGTGAAGGTTTTGCTTCAATTGTGACAGATCGATGATGGTATGATACAGTCCAAGTTGCGTCCATGGCAGCTTACCCACTGGGTTTTTATTCTTGGCAGGAGCAGGCCTCCGCACAGGGAGGGTGTTGGAGTAGACGTCGCTGACCTGTCTCTGGGGCTGGACCTGGGACTGGCCCTGTGCCTGAGTCTGAGGGGATGCTGGCCTAACTTGAGACACAGACATTGAACCCCCATCTGTCCAGTATTCCTCGCCGTGGACTCCTGTCGTCCCATTGACCATCGACATGCCATCTGGGCCCATCAGCCTCTGGACCAAATGGGGGAAAATAAAATCAGAAGAATTCGGACAATATTTCGATTTTTAAATCACAGTAATCACAAATTCATTGCACCGATAAAAACAGAAAGAGCGACTCAAGCTAAAGTCGGTGCTGTTCAGACAGATAAATGAAATATCAGCCATTCATTTTCTCACCGCTGGGTGTCCGAGACCGCTCCCCATAAAAACAGCCAGCTCCGGGGGAACAGGAAGAGGCTGAGCCCCCGGTATGGGGTCTGAGATGACCAGATTGGATTTGGAGGAGTGCAGGGGGCTTGTTCCTCCAAGAGCAGCAGAACCCATCTGCTGGGCCAGCAGCATGGCTCTGTCTGGCAGTTTGTTGGGATCTGAGCAGGCCTGCTGCCACACTGGGATCTTCTGAGTCAAAAGGTCTTTTCCCTGAGAGAACACAGACAAGGATGTGGAAACAAATACAGAGGAAAAAAAAGCAAGATTAGAAGAAGATAGGCTCAAGGTAAATACCGGAACAGGCATTTTTATTCAGTACTATCCTTCCATATCCAGTCCATATAAATGTTTCTCTGTGTGTATCCTTGACCACTGCCCTTTGTGCAGCTTTGATGATGTGCTGCGTGGGTAAAGCAGACCATCACACAGCCAAGCTGCCCACTGCAGTATTTCCCAGCCTGTGGACACAGCTGTTCTTTTTTACTAAAGCAGAAATTCTGTTTAATGTTTAACAGAAAAGAGTATACGCAAATAACACACACAAGAACAAAATGGGCTTTGTGCTTTCACATACGATGAGATTAAACTCCCATTTCCCTGGTAACACAGATATCTTTGCACGTAAGGAACTCTCTGTGAGCATGTTCATGAGTTTGGTGAAGGTGAACACTTCCCACACACACCCCCATGCTGATTAATGACTAGACTTCATGTTGGGAGAGGAGAGGGGGAAAAAAATGTGGTCGACACACACCGTCCTCCTGCAGCCACATCTTCAGGCTAGCAGCTCTCACCCACCCATATTCCCAGGTGACTGATGCACTCCATTACCCGTGGATTTAAAATTGCTGAGGAACAGAGAGGCATGCATTTGAAGCATGCACACCCACACAATAACAAGAATACATATGTAAATGGGTTACATTCTTCTTTAACAATACCTTATTTGTCTGGGTCGTAAAACGAGGAAGTAAGTTTGTTAAAATTTCAGTGCTCTTTGCTTCAAATATCAGCATTAATGTCAAAATGAGAAACATGGATGAAACCAAGGGGTTGTGTACAGGTAGCAGATTTAGTCCAGCCCATAAAATAGTTAGTTTTCAGGCTAAATAGTCTTGAAAAACAATTCAAAACAAACACACAATCTTTATTGTATTTTATAGGGACTTTATGTAATTAAAACTACTTCAACTGACCACTAGAAGTTTAGATGGATTTCACAATTTCCTGGCCAAACCAATATTGTAGCTCTAGCTGCAGGTGTAGGGCTGTTGTTGTGCTGGAGGGAGAACCTTTGCCCCACTCTCTTGCAATTTCTTGCAGTCTGGCCCTGAATTTAGCTCCATCAATCTTCTCCAACACTTACCAGCATACCTGTCCCTGTTGAAGAAAAACATCCCTACAGCAAGATGCTGACACCATCATTTTTTGCTGAGAAAAATGTGCTTAAGGTGACATGCTCTGTTAGATATCCGCCTCAAATAGCATTCTCAAGAGATTTGCTTAACCTTATCTGACCAGTCATCTTGGCCCATGTGTTCTCTACATTCCCTAATTGATGAATGCAAAACTGAAAATATTCATTCTAATGGATTTTTTTTAAACAGTAGCTTCCCAACAGGGCAAGAGAGGCAACAGCAGCCAAAAATGGGTAGTGATTTCACTACTGGCTTAAATTTATATTGTTCACAGGCTTAAATTTTCTTTGTTGCCTGCTTATTTATCATCCACGTGTGTTTGATTTTTTTTGGATCCCCTTTATCCGTTGCCGTAACAATGTCTACTCTTCCTGGGGTCCACATATAACTAAATATTGAATTATTCATTCTATTTGTTCTCAAATCAATTTTCTAGAGGATTTTACAGGAAATCAAACAGGCAGAAACTTAAATTGTGAATTTCTTCAGTTAACTTGGGTCCCACATTTACAAATAAATTGCCAAAGTCATTAACCGCATCGTTCATGTCATTCACAGTCTTATCCTTATCTAAACACTCCGCATAATTTGTTCCATTTACCGTTTTTAATCATCTCATTTAACATTTTCCACATTCATAGGGTGGAAAACAATGTAAAATAGCAACAGTGATGCATCAATTTAAACCAATTTAGATGAAGGCACCGGCTCCTCTGTTTTTAATCTACACTGAAAAAATTTGTAAATTATGTGTAGAAAACGTTCAGAATTTGTTCTTTTCATTCTCTATCAAATGACTCACTTCTAAATGGAAATAAAACTGAATGAAATCAAGTTTAAGGAGCATTTTTACTTACCTTTCCATGATAGGCGCTGCTGTTTTTGGCCACAGCACACTGCCGGTCCACGAGGAAGCAGTATCTGCGGCGTTCCTCTGACAAGGCCGTCTTGTAGCCCTCAGCTATGAAGGTGTCTAGCTCTGTCTGCTTATTGCTAATGGTCTCCACAAACTGAAGGGGAAACACACAATAATATGCAGACATTAGCATCATTTGCTTTTGTATTCAGGTCATGCTCATTTATACTTTTAGCTTGGTTAGCACTTTGTTGTTTTTTTCTTTTTTAAGGTGCTTAAAATGGGCTTATGAATGCATGTATTTGCTATGACTGTTTTCAATCATAAATAAATGAATAAAAGTCTGAAGCAGCAATGGAAATTCATTTTGTGAATTTGTTCAGCCGGCTTTTCCAAGCCATTAAACAAACACATTTACAAAGACCAATCTGCTGGTGTGTGGAGGGTGCAGATAAGAGGGAATGTCGAAAAATGCTGAATAAAGAATAAATTAGAGTGTTGTCAAACTATATTTACTTCATTTAAAGTAGCTGCTCGTCTCAGAATCTTCAACAGAAATGAACCTTTTAGGTACATCACTCTGCATGGCATTTCTCTATACAGATCTCACTTTTTGAACCGAATAACTGAGATCAATTAACTTGTATAGCAATCTCTACAGATGCACTTGTGGGTGGTGTGCTGGTATCTGCACTGGATAATAAAGTAAATTATTCATTTTGTCTTAGGGCAGGCCCAGAAACTATAGACAACATTTCAGGTTCACTGACTATTAACATAACCAAGCATAGTGAAAAAAGGGTGTGCACAAGAACATGGCCCTGAACAAACTGTACATATTTCACACACAAAGAACAGGAATAAATTACAGATATTTGAGACAGACACTCTTCCCACATATTCATGTCTGACACGTAAGCTCTGCATGACATGGTGCTCTAAGCTGGATAGCCAATTAAGCACAAAGAAAAAGTGACAGAAGCATTAAAAAAAACTTCACCTTATTAACTAAATTTATCAAAATAAAAAATTTGCATATACGGTTCCTGTCAGGAGTTTGCATATCACCAGGTCAGTTGTAGATTCTGTACTTAAAAATAGGTCAAGTGAGTTCCAATTGATGAATTTATAACCATATGTCAACATGAGTGATCATGTTGGTGAAGTGGTATACATATATACAAGTTTAATCCAAACAAGATTTTTTTAATATTTTGATGAAGTTTTTAAAGTTAAGATTTCTTCCTGTTTTTAAAGAAAAATTTATGTGTGACCCCAGTTAAAGTGTCGTTTCATTTAGTGACCAGCAGGGCACACTCTTTCCCACTTTTAAGCAACCCAGAGTTGGGTCTTTCATTAGCCAAGTGGTGGTGAGAATCTTCTAATCCCAAATGATACTTATTCAACCATTTGGAGTGGAAGATGCTGCTTGTTTTTCCTCAAAAGAAAGCTGCTATTGTTAAGGTCTTTGGACACCATAAGTCAAATGAAGTAAGATAGATGAAATCATGAATAAAAATAATCATATCTTTGTGCTTTTTCTAACTTTTCATTGCATTTCTGTGCCAAAGAAAGCAGAAGTGTGCAACTCTTTGTGTTACACTTCTACTGCATCGTCTTAAAACACATTATCATGTCAGTGATTTCTTTGCTAGACTTAGCTTAAAGGCTACAAAAATACGTCCTAGACGGATTTAAGCTGGTTTAATTAGTGGTTACAGTTCTTTAATAAATGTTTGGTTAAAACATGAGCATCATGTCAGTAAGAGTGATTTATATGGCTGCCAAAATATACTAAGAGCTGGAAAGAAGACTTCCATTCCTTCTAATCGTCTCTAAGAACAAAAGGATAGTGATTTTGTTGTGGAATGAGTCATAGTCTATGCAGTAGCTTCAAAGAGAATAAAAAGAGGGGGAGAAAGATGGAAAAGCCCATTATGGTAAAGGAAGTTTGGGAAAATACATCTGGATGCAACACCTACATGCAATGTGAACCGATTCTTGGAAATGTCAGAAGTTGTCCACTGCAAGGACCCTTTAAAAGCTCACAGTCGAAGTGACTGCCCCTCTGTCTCTCTGGTGGAGTGACCCTTTTCGTATTTGCAGTCTGTGACTCACAAGCTGCTAGCCGCTGAAACACCTCTAACCAGAGCTAATAGGAGCGGCTCAGGCAGTGTGTGCTCGCCTTTTGTCAAATCAACATGGCCCCATTCTCCAGCCATTCAAAAGGTCACGAAAGTAACCCAAGACAATGAGTGCAGTGGGAAAAGCACATGCAGACACCTGGCACCATTATTTCCCAGTGACCTCAAGTTACAGTACATCAAGGCAAAAATGACTTGTTCTGCGCAGGTCATGGAAGGGGACGAAAACTGCGACATGTCAGTGCAGTGTTAACACCCAGGCTTTAAGTTGTAAGTGTTACAGCTTTTTCTTTGCATGTCTCATTATGTCGACATATTCAGGACGAAATTCCAACACTTCAGCACTTCATTACTCTGCACTCCCAACACATTTTCCAATAATTACAGCCACTGGGATGGAGGCTCTCAAAGCATTTCAAAAGTGAAGAGTACACCTGGATTCACAACAACAACACTGCAGAATGCTGGAGTACTGGGAAATTTTCAAAGCATCGTCCAGCTCTGTTTCAAGCCACTTAGAGCTTCCATTTTGTTCTGGTGCTACATTAGCACTACTCTTTTGAATAAACAAAGAAATACACTTGAGACATCTAAATGCAAAAACACCTCGAGTATATTCTCATGCAAGCACCCTAAAAAAACTATACTGTGGACATGCAAGTCTATGCATGCCACATATCAGAAACTGTTATATTTTGTGAAGAAAGGTACAGCTGGTAAAACATCAGTTTTATTAAAGGAATTCTTAGCTTAGAGTTTCGTCTCTCTCTCTCTCCGTTTCATCTTAATAAAATATTAATAAAATCATTTGCAGCACAAAAGAGTTTATCTTGATAGAATCCCTTTACATTGCCTACATAATGAAATAATTAGCATTTCATCAGACTTCACCTATTGATGGTGCTTTGGAAGTCTTTAAAGGCAAGAAAGATCAAAAGACGGGGAGAGACGAAAAGACAGTGAAAAGTCAATAGTCTCCTTATTGTCGTCGGTCTCTTTTCACTGCTAGACTGCACCAAGACAGCAACTTGTGAAAAAAGTAGTCTCTCTCATCTTCCAAAGCATCACAAATGTGGTGGAGGAGGATGAAATACTGCCCTCATCTCTGCAGCGTTTACTCGTCTTTTTCTTTGCCTGCCTCCTGCTGATTTTCTATCCACACAAATTAAACCATCCAATCTGTCACCAGACTGAACTATTTTTCAAGGTGGACACTTGTAATTGTGAAGCACAGGTCTTGTGGGAGTGCAGGGCTCTCACTCTCTTATTTGCGAGCTTTGCTTCTTGTGGGCTCAGGCACCAACGAGTTGACTTTTCTCTCACACGCCCACAGCTGTGATATGATCAGTGAAAGTGAGCAGACTGAAAATGAGAAAGGGAGATTGATTTTTCTTCTCTCCTGCAAAGTTGCTGTAGATTATGAGTCCACAATATGATGAGCCCTTCACTTTGCACAGATGGGCCTAATTGATCAGTCATGCGGACTCGGTCCATAAACTCCAATTCATTTTTAGCATGCAAATAAGTAAAATATTGTTCTACTTTTCTTGTCTTTTTGGTTTGAGTGATTCGGCCAAAGTGAGACGTTAGTCTAATAGCCGTTTTTATTTTCCCAGCCATTTGCACTCTAAGAGAGATTCTATTATATTATAATACATTATAGTATTACCATTCTATAAATTCCTAAGATTTTATGAGAGAAACATTTAAAGGCTTTTTGGCTTTTGTAAACTTAATCTAAAGAAAAATCAAACCATTTACAGATAAAATAAAATTGATGTACATTATTGTTAACATTATAAAACTGTGGAATAGTGTTGCAATTCTTAATTATATGATTTTTTTACATTTATTTCTATTTATTTTTCACTTCTTTTAGTTACCCTTTCATCTGTGGTTGTGATGGTACTTGTGTGTGAACTAAATAGCCGTGACAGCAGAATATGGGGGAAGCAATGGAATAACCCCAGCTGGGTAAGAATCAATACTTAAAGAGTGAACCATTTTTTTTTCAAGTTAAAATGCAAGATATTAGTTGATCATAAGAGCAAACAGAGTAAATGAAAATGGTGAAGATAAATCTGCCATTTGACTCAGATGTGTTGATGAAGGGACATGTGTAAACGTAGAAGACTAATGGATCCTGAGGACTTTGGTACCTGTGTTTTAGTCTGTAGAAGTAAATTAGACATTATCTCGTTTACTTCTTAAATACTTGTGTTTGTTATGATTTTGCTTGTTATTTAAGTAGTGGTGCATAGCAGTCAATAAAGTTGATTTTTCTTTTGGATTACTGCCTCTTCATTATTCGTTTTTGAATCGGATTTGAAGGCTTTTATTTACATACATTGATGCTAAATGCTCCACTTTAAATTCTGAGAGACACATAGATGACTCATTCTTTTCTTGACATATACGAGTATGATACTGAATGACAAAAACCATTAAAAAAATGTAACATAGCTTAATGTAAAAATTATATAAATGGGAACATTTATAGAATGGAAACGTTTATAGATCGGTATTACCCTGTTGGAATATTTTCCAAACAGAGCAAATGAAGATGATGAGAAAAATCTGCCATTTGACTCAGGTGTCAAATATTTCAGGAGAAATATTTCCCCTGTCGAAAATATACACTCTTATAGTCCCCATGTATGTCAAGTGTGTGGAATAACAACTGAATAAGTGTGCACATTACACATTTTAATGCATAAAAAGAACTTAATGAATCAAATTGAAATCAAGAACTCTGCAAATAATTACACTTAAAAGGCCATTCAATCACTAGAAGAAAGGAAAGCACCACTGAAACAAGAGAGGTTTGATGGTGCATGTTGAATCTCTGCTCTTTACAGATTTACTGATTCTGGGGCCACAATCAATGCTCCCACTTCAAGCTGTGCTTCATGCTTGACCACTCTGTTGAGGCTTGATGTCTTATGATGACACTTAATACATCATCTCTTCAAGACGGACCTGACACAATGGAACAAACATGATGTGACAATTGAGTCAGATCAATCCAGCTCTTCCACACCACCGAAGACAAGATGGTAGTGGATGTGTGTGTGTGTGTGTGTGTGTGTGTGTGTGTGTGTGTGTGTGTGTGTGTGTGTGTGTGTGTGTGTGTGTGTGTGTGCAGCTGTGTTTGTGACAGCATGAAAACTGAGTGGACAGAGTGAAGAACTTTTGGAGAAACATTAGGAAAGTTTGCATCTGAAAGATATGCTTTACCTGACTGATGACTGCACTTCACAGCAAGGCCACTAGCGGCTCAGTAACGAGCCAAGACCTGTTGGTCTGACATCTGTGCCCCCATCCTTTAAAGCAATCTAAATTCCTGCTTCCCAGGTAATGTATTGACCTTTCCTGTCCTCGCAAATGGGTTTTTCTCCCCTGCTTTCCCTGTTGCTACAAGACTAAACAAGGAAGCAACAAGAAAACATCACAAGCGATGATGTCTGGTGCAGAGGAATGTTGTCAGGGTTGTTTGTTGTCCATGCTGCAGCTGAACCCTTTCCCCCTGTCATGTAAGCGACCGGGTGAAGGAAAAAAAATAATTGTGACATTATTCATTAAGCAATGTCACACAGTCAATGTTCACTTAGAATCAATCAACATTCGTTGCACATGCAACAATCAAGCGCAGGTTGCCTCGTCATGCATAAAGTTTGTTGAATTGTTGCAAATTGTTGTCTGACAGTCTAAATTATGTTTTAACATTATCAGAAGAACCAAACATATTTGTAGAACACAGAAGTGCAAAGGAGCAACCTGTGCAGACATAATTTCTCAATTATGTGTTGATGTATAAAACAGGTTTATTTTCTGTTGTGCATGTAGACGTTAAAATTAATTGGCTCAACCGTCAGAACTTCAGTTATTTGCTGTTTTGTTTTTTTTCCCTGCTGCCTGGATGAGTGTCAGTGTTTCTGTTTATATGTGTGCAAATGTAATAAAGGTTTCCAGGGGCACACAATTCATAATCAAACCTTCGCCATTTGCCTTCCCACTCAGGACACCATGTCGCCTCTTGCCTCCGCCCTGGCAGCATTCTCTTTACTTAAAAAGAATATTCAAGTCCTTTTTGTTGTTCATAAACCTTGAATCTAATTCTCCCCCACATCAACTGCAGAAATTAGAAAATTTAGCTGAGCAGAGCAACAAACTGACCTGAGAGTGCATGTCATGTTTATTGATGTTAGTGATTTACCGCCATCTTAGTCATTTCTTCTTCTCAACATGAACAGCACACATTTTTAATTAAAATGTTAAGTTTAGAGTTTCATACTTTCATACAGTTTTGTGAAATAGTATGAAAGGGAATTAATGCAAAGTGATCTGAGCTGGAACTCAGGAGGAGGCTCACCTGCATCTCCTTCTCTCCGTACTTTGAAGGGTTCTTACTGCCTTGACTCTTCCTTCGAAGCTTCTTAAGTTCACCCTGGCATTTTTCCAGACTCTCCCCTTTGCTCTTGTGTTCCAGCTGGTATTTTTTCAAGGCAGCCTAAGTAGAGCAACAAGAAATAAAAATAACATGAAATCACACCTCTTCCAAAGTAAAATCTTTTTAAAAGTTGTAACCAAAGAGACCAAAGGGATAACTTGATATGTTTTAGAGGGACGTTTTCAGGCAGACATGTTAAATAAACACACATTAAATCTGTCAGTATGTCGTGACAGTAAAACACGAGATGGGTAATCTGTGGGGGAAAAAAAACAAAAGACAAAAAAAAACACAAAGCACCTCTGCTTCCTGTGCAATGACGCTCAGAAAAAATTCTCACTTCCAGCACAATCCGGGCTCTCTCCCCTTAACTCGGATTGTTTCCGATAGATTTTTGACAAGGTCAATCAGCGAACAGAAGGAGAACTTGTGACCAATGGCATTAATTTTCAGTGCCTGTTCAGTTTCTGTGTAGTTTTAGCAAAGGCAGCAGAGAAAGCAAATGAAGCAGTTAGCAAATGGATAAACTTTAATCTCAACACAGTCCAAATCTCCAGGAAGCAATTGTTTCTCAATAGCTGAGAGCTCAGACCCTCTCGGCCGATATGGAGCAAAGTGCAGTACAAGCGGTTGGTTTTTAACCAGGCTAGGTTTTACCATTTGCAGAAATACATCACTCCTGGTCAGAAACAACCAATTAAAGCCAGAAGGAAGAGCTGACCTGTTTCAAATATACTTTTATACTCTATTTTATAGAGTGATTGGTACACATTTTAACCTCAGAATGTATAGTACAGATATGCAATTAGATTCAAACGAGGTTCTAAGAGGTACCGATTATGGAACAGAAAGATATGCACAAAAGTTTCATTTGAAAAAAGGAAAAAAAAAAACATCTTTTGTCATATACCTCCTGTGGTTAGGTTTCTTTTTATTGAGAACCAAGAATAAGTGAGAAGATTTCTCTGATTATTTTCTCAGAGATTGTAATATCTGGTGAGACAACCATACCACCTATACCCTTGCAGTGGGCAATATCCACGATATAAGCACCCAGTCTCGTGAGAAACCCACAAAGCTCTCCTACTGGTTGTGATGCTCTCCGTTGTACATATAGAGGAGTCCATTCGTGGTGACCTTCACTCTCCGTTTCGACTGACTGTTAGTCACAGTCAGCCGCTCCGCTCATGATGTCACCACTCAAGCCCCCTGGTGCTTGCTAGACAGGTCAGCTCCTTGAAAACAAACTATTCACTTAGCCATAATTGGTCTAGATGTCCACCAAACTCAAACAGACGTATGTTCTTCTTGGTGATGAGTTTTTTTTATTTACTAGATAAATAAAAAGAGGAAGAAAAACACTTTTTCTCCCATTTTAAACTGACATTTCAGCCCAACATAGAGGTTTTGGTTTGCTTACTTTTAACACGAACCAAAAGATTTAGTGGGACATTTCCAGAGGCAGACAGTATTCCCATTGAGGCTGGGTGTCTCTGCCCTTCTGAATCAAAGCATTTAAATATTAAACACTTATTGTTCTGGCTGACAAGCACACATCATCATTACGTGGCAAAGAGGATCCACGTTGGGATCCTTTCATCTCTTGTTACATTCAAAAAGACTAAGATTCTGCTTTCATGATTAAAGAAACTGCTGAAATCATTTGGCTTCTAAACTCCAAGTCCTCTTAATCTCCTGTGGGTTTTGTTTTGAAATCAACAACGCCTGTGATCATATCTCTGTGAGCATCCACTGCAATCGCCTGTCTCTCTTGTTAGGGAGGATTTTCATCAAATATGAACAATCAGATGTGAGTGACTGCCTGGAACAAACAATGACAAGATTGTCAACAAAGCCTTAATGAGCCCCTGATTTGTTTAATTTCGATCATTTGGTTTCTTGGACTATTTATTTAATAATGATAATAATAATAATAACAAAAAAAAACAACTTTGTTTCCTCGGCTTTACCAGCTCTGTTGCTATAGTAACAATGTGTTGTGTGAGAAAGCTTGTGTGGTCTCCCAGTTTGAAAAATTGGAAGAGAAAAGCTTATGAACGGGGGTTCAACACCCGCATTTGCATGCTGCATGAAAATGAGCACATATGCAGGTATTCTCGAGGTAATCTGAAAAAGGAGGAGAGAAGGACCCTCTATTGTCGAACACCTGCTGAAAGACATGGAGTGTTTGCTCTGCACTGCAGCAAATTTTTAAATAATCGCAGATTTGTTCAATATGTTTCAACAGAATGGACCAAATGAGGCCTTTGGACCTTTATCAGCTTTCTAAAGCAAAAACAATGAAATTGAATGAGTCATCTGCTAATTTTCTCCTGTTGTTTGAGGTAAAGTGATACAGCCAACACAGGCTGCCTCGCTGCTGACATTCAGGATTTATCTCCCAGAAACTAAGACTTGTGCTGGGAAAAAAAAAAAAAAAAAAAATATATATATATATATATATATATATATATATATATATGTATATATTTTATAAAAAGAGGAGAATTAAATACCTATTGTGAAAAAAATTGCTGTTAGTTAGCTGGGTCTTATTGCATAAAAAAAAAAATCAAACATGCCTTTCTTTTTCTCTCTCCATTGTTCCTTGTACTGAAAAAGCAAACCCCAGTCAAGTTTGGTCCAGTTACGAAATATAGCAGTTATTGGTAAAACAACCTCTGATTAGAAACAGAGGGGTCAGCTGTTGGTTTGTGGCCACAAACTGACCCCTCCGTGTTTTTAGATCTCAACTAAATCAACTACAATGACAAAATGACTCTCTTTAGCAGTTGCAGTGCTAAATCACCTGATGAGCAAACGGAGTTCGCCTATGTGAAATACAATGTTGGGATAACGCCAGCTGTTCTGTGATGGGCTCACTTGCTTGTTAGAAAACATTAGCGAACAAACAGAATCACAAAGAACACGGTAACCAGGACAGGGATAAAGTTGTGCAGAAGATTAAATTATTATTAGGTTTCAAAAAATAATAAACTAAGCTTGAAACATCTCGTGCAACAATATCCAACACATCATACAGAAATGGAAACAATATGGAAACTGGTTTTGCAACTAGCAGATGAATGCAAGCGCGCACCGAGTTTTTCTTTTTATTCAAAATAGAAAGCATCTGTCAGTCTCTCCAACTTTAAAAATATGCACTATTTTATCTTTGGTCTTTCAAATAATATTCTAAAAAATATATCAAAGGTTGCGGTGGCAAGATGAAAAAATTTGAAAAAAAGAGTTCATTCTTATGACTACTTTTTCCCAATGCTTTCCAAGTATTTATTTGCATAAATTGAATTAAAGAAAGTCATGCAAATAAGCAAAACCTGTCTGGTGTGTCAGCAGTTGCAATGGGTTTACCCTAGGATGAGAAGACTTCATTTTTGTCTGTTGAATACAAATTAAATTTTAAAATAGCATTCAAATTGCATAAGCAAGGAACTGTGAGCTAATGCAGCTCATGACAGGATTCTTCCAACAATACATCACAAAAATGAAAACGTTATCCCATCCCCCAAAACGAAGCACAGTGGTATTGCTGTACACTTCGGGTGCTACCCACTCATTCTAAAGATATCACAAGCAGACCCACTCCGCAGCACTTACACACACTCCATGAGGGGCTTATTATAATCAGTGTACCTCCAATAGCTTAGTAGACATGACATATTAGACTTAAAACCCAAACTTAAGATAAACAGCGTTGCCTGCAACTCCGTTATCACTTCATTTGAATTAGGCATTGTCTGCACCATCGGTACAACATCGCGTGGCTTTCTAAAAATAAACTACTGCAGTGTACGTTTTGGCACAAATCTGATTTAGGAAACCGAGCGACAAATTCAGATACTCACAGTCAAGTACCGAGCATCTAGATCCACCTTCTTCTCAAGCTCAGAGAGCAGCTCATTGTGGAAGCATTTAAGCTGAGGAAGACAACAACAAATGATTAAATAAACAGTTAATGCTTAGAAAATCCATGTTAAAAATCTGTGGTTTATAAGTTTTTAAACAGCATAGGCAGCAGTGAGTGTTACTGAAGTGTAGACAGAAATCTTTGAGTATGTGAAATGTTTTCCTCCTGTGGAGCTTAGATCTGCCACTTGCGTGCTAAAAAACCAGAACACCATACAAGCAGTAAATTTAACAACATTTCTGTTTTGTTCAAACTGGAATAATGTAAAAGTGAAATGTTAAAATTACTTGCATAAAAAAATGTGTCTGTAAAAATATTTAGCAATTATTTTACAATTTCAAAAGAATTCTTACTAATTCATGGATGCATTTTTGTCCACTCAGCTTCTTCCAAGAACATTAATTTTTATAGATTCACTGGAAGTTAAATTAATAAATGGAGATCAGCTAATCTTCTTTGTTTCTATGCTTTGATATTACTTCTGATGTCTTCTTGTAGATGATGCATGGTGGAAAGTCCTGTTCAAGGTGTTTGCAGTGATAGAAAGGCTGCAGTATTCATTAAAACAGAATTTTCCTCCCATACTGAATATTTGGCATTTTATAACATCGGTTTGAGTTGAGAGTGACTTACCAAAGAGCTCAGGTATTGATTTGTGTTATGAGTGAGCAAATTGTTCCAGCATCTCTGAATAACATGAGTAAACCTGATTGCATGTCATGGTAGTAATATGTTCTTCTTTTATATGTTTGTTCTTAAAGCATTCCAATAAATGAAGTCATTGTTAAAACAGACAATCGCTTGAAATACCAACCATTTCCTCTAGCTGCACTTGGATCTGTCTGTGGACCTCAGCCATCTGGAACAGAACGTCCCCTTCACACAAAGAAACAGAGACATGGAGAAAATACATAAATACCTTTTAATACGAACAGAAAAAGGAATGAGGAAGAAATTAGCAGGAAAAAAATGTATAAAAGAAACCAAGAGAGAAACGGAAACCCCAGCGTGCAAAGTCCGTGCACAAACACAAGCTACAAACATACACAACAAGAGACTTAACTGGGGCAATGAGCAACACAATGGAGGTTTGTTACAAGATGAAATAGACTGAAACAACCTCATGTACAACTGAATCAACATTTTTAAAAAAAGGAAACAAGCTGGAGCTTAAAGCTTGTGTTTTTCTAAAGACATCAATATGTCTTCTGGACTTTTAACATAAAAAAATGTTTTAGCCTGTGACAATAAATCAAATGAAATACTAAATAATAAAGGGTTCATGCAGCTAGTGTTATCTTTTTGTATACCTACAGTCTCCCTCTTCTGAAATTGCAGTGCATTGTCAAGAAAAAACAAGAAGCACATTGAGCAAAGGACACATACAAAACAGAGACCTGGTGGATAGACAGTGATAAATCCAAATGTACAGACAAAAGATGAGGCTGACATTCTCCTGAGTAGAAGACCCAAAACCTCTTTGACATTGTCTGAAATTTTAAAGAGTGTGTATAAAGCCTTTAAGGTGAAGATGAAAAGCTCAGAGTGTTGATAGTGGTGTAGCTTTAAATAAATGAGTGGCATGTGAAACTTTTTTAGTCTTAAATGTCTTATTGTTTCATCACATCAGTGCAATTTCATGCCATCATTTTACCTTCAGCCATTCTACTTAGGGGGTTACATTAAAAATGTCCCCGCTAAAGTAAAACTATCTGTCACTTTATGTCAGTATCCATTCTGAAAAAAGGATCATTATAGACCTTAGCAGAAACTGCAAGCTTATGCTTTATGTCAAAAAATTTTTCTGGCTCATTTCACTTTTTCCTGGTTTGTCCTCTTGCGAACGATGACCTATTAAGAGCACATGTCAGCCCATCTCACAGAGCTTTGTAAGTAAAGTCAGAACTCCTGCTGAAGAGGTTTCAGTGCAAACTTTAATTCTGCAACAGAAGGCTTTGGATTGGTCTCCATGTCAGCAGACAGCAAGAGGAGGAGGAGAACAGAGGACACTGAAGCAAAAAGGATGGAGGGACTTTAAAAAAATGCAGGGAAGTGTGACTTTTTTTTTACTTTCAGAAATACAAAGAAACAAAATGCAATATTTAGAAAATGACATTAGTGTTAGAAAAATTATGTTTGTTATCATTCTTACATTTGTAATATTACGAGGTTTGCTATTTAGAAGTTTAGTGTTCAAATTAGTTGAAACTGTGGAGACAATTAAATCTTCTTTAATCAAGTCTGTGTTTACAGAGGGTGACTTAGATCTTCCTGGGATAGTCCTGAGCTGTAAAACTTGTCTATGTGTTAATTGAGTATCTGTGTCTCACATCTGTCTGTTTGAATCCACATCCTACTCTGTCTGAATTTACATCCTACTGTGAAGATAGGATGTGGGGTTCACCCCC